>PVKM010000703.1:0-95830 GCA_004027735.1 Carollia perspicillata
TGGCAAACTAGCTCGTGGCTGACCAACTGTCCTGAAATGACAAGCTAGAAACCCTCTTTGAAAACATCAGAGAACTAGCAAGGCAGGTAGGATTTGAGGGGCCAAAATCCTGGAGAGAGGGGAAATGCCAAGAAGTGAAGCCCTTATTCGGCATCATTTCCTGCTCAAGGCATTTTCAAAGTTCCAAGCAGCAGCACAGACATTGAGAGCTTTGCAGAGCTTCTAGCAGTTTTAGGTTAAAGGGGGACAATAAATGGAGGTCAGGGCCCACCTAGGAGAGGAGTCCAGGTAAACAACCCGGGCTTTCAGTTGAGATGCACGAAGGGGTACATCCTAGTAGTAGGGCTGAACCGGAAATAGACCCATTCTCACAAAGACCCAAGCCCAGTCTCCATCCCTGATTGGGTCAGATTCACAGTCACCTCCCGACTGCCTGAAAGGTGCAAAAGCTACTCTTTTCCGGGAGATAATACTATCCAGAGCCTCCGACTATTTACAGTTCTTCATATAGAAAACCAGGCAGTCAAAACCGTTGCATCTTATACGAGGAGGTAAAACGAAATGGTCCAAAAGCAAAGAAGAAAATATATAATAGAGACAGACTTTGAGAGGTTCCACATATTAAGGTTGCCAGAGAGGGATTTTACATTATATTGGAGCTAATGCAAGAAATTAGATGACAAGGTGTCACCAAATAGAAATTCTACAATTGTAGTATACTAGGACTGAAATTAAAAACGAAATGGGAGCTTCAGAAGCAGACTGGACACAGCTGAAGATTAAAGACCCGAGAATGGCCAGACTGAATACAGTGAGAAAGAGGCATAGAAAATACGGGAAAGGGAGGGGGAATTTCATGGGACATGGTGAAGTAGTAAAATGAAATCATGCTTAAAATACTTTTTGGTAACAGAGGCCTGACGCTAGTATAAAGTTTCTTGCCTCAATAGAAGCAAAAACAACCATGAGGGGAAAAAACTGAAAAAGCTGAAAGTTAACCTGTAGTTTTTCTGTTTATATGTAGACACAATAGAGAAGGAACGGAAAAACAGGATGAGACAGAAGCAATATTTGAACTTGTAATGGTTGAGGGCTTTCCAAAATTAGCTGAAATCTTCAAGCCACAGATTTAAGAAAAACTGAATTTCAAGCAGGAAAATACAAAGAAAACCACACTTAAATGCATTACAATGATGCTGCTGAAAGCCGAATATAAGGAGAATTGTTTTCATCTGTCAAAAAGAAAAAAATCAATAAGTTTAAAGGAGCAACAATAAAACTGACATCTGACTTCACAGCGGAAGTCAGAGGACAATACTTCAAAGTGTGAAAGATAAGAGGGCCAGCCTAGAATTTGGTGCTCGGTGAAAATATCTTCCCCCAAATTACATGAAATAAAGACATTTTCAGACAAAAACAGAAAATGTATCTCCCTTAGATGTACACTAAGTGAAATACTGAAGGCCATTCTCCGGGCAGCAGTGAAATGATCTCATATGAAGCCAGAGAAGCAGGAAGGAATGGAGAACAGAAAAGGTAAATACAGGAATCAGTCTAAATGTCAATGTAAATATGTCAGTAAATGTAAAGTGTATAAAAACACTAAACAGATGTCTATTAGGGTTTAAAATTATTAAAATATTTAATTAATGCCATAGAAGAAGGCAAGAAGGGAGGGAAAAGTGGGTATGAAATAGGTGAGAACAATAAAAACCAAGTAAAAAGATGGTAGATTTAAATCTAAATATGGCGTCCGGTGCAAATAACGCCCCCTTTACAAAATCATAAGCATGTAATGCTGTAACCTAATGATATCACACTCAAGCACACCATATGACATCTTAGGTTTAATGTTCAAGTTGAAACTATAAATTATTACACCCATATTATTACCCTACCAACCACACTCAGGCAGGCCTTACTTGTGCTGGACCTTGTATATTAACAGAATTGAGTTTATTATGTGTGTGTTAGAAGGCAGGAACCTGTAGCCAAATTACAAATAGCACATACATTTGTGTGAAGTCACTCATTTTATGTATACCCATATAAACACCAACAATGATAAAGATAACTTAAATCTCAATGCAGAGATGCCCATGGCAAATAGGTTAATGGGCGTTATCAATTAAATGAGTATTTAAGATTAGTCACGGCACACAAAAGCTTGAAATGCTGTGAAATTTCATAGCCCATATAAAAGGGGTGTCAAACTCTTTCACCAGGGGCCACATCAGCCTTGCAATTGCCTTCAAAGGGCCGAAATAATGCTAGGACTGTATACATGTAACTACTCTTTAACTGTTAAGCTGTTGAAATGACATTTGGCCCTTTGAAGGCAACTGGGAGGCTGACGTGGCCCCTAGTGAAAATGAGTTTGACACCCCTGCCATATAGGAAAGAAGCTTGAGAGTGACATTCTCGAATAATCCTAAGCATTTGATAATAATCCCAAATATTTATGTAACATTACTAATAATGAGTTATGAAACTTACAGAAATTTTTCTAACTTGTCATCAATAAGTTGATTTTAATCAACCATGCAAAACACTGACTTATCTTTCTGATTTCTGTATAGAAAAGGATATATCCATACCATTGTCATTTTAAGAGGAGAGAAATGAAGATGAAGCCAAAATGTTTGAGAAAATAAGTATGGTAGATGCGTATCAGGCAGTTACTAGACACCCTATTATTTTTTCTGGATTTTGTGATGTTTGTGGAATTTATCAACGTATTTAAATTTGTAACTCATCGTGATTTGTAATTGAATATATGATTTCTAAATATTTTAAAACATTGTCTTCTCTACCTAACTTTGCATTTATAATTTTACTTGTTTTTCTTAAAAACTACCCTCCAAACAGTACCCGTGAAACCTGCACAAGGTCCTGTCACCAAGGGTCAAGACCACTGTTCTACTGCAGTCACTCTGCTAACCATCAAAGGAAATAAATATGATTTAGAGACCATAACCCAATAGTCCAGGTTCACTCAATAGAACCTACCATAATTCATTCATTTCTGTATTCCTTCATGCATGCTTCTTTTCATTTGAGGCAGCATAGTAAGGACCCAGGAAAATTTCTTGGTGTGTGGAATGGGGAACTGAGACGGCTGATTCAGACTGGCCTCATGCAGCACCCTGACTCACCTGCCTCCTTCGCCCTGGTACACCCACTCCCTTAACCATTAAGCCCTCAGGACAATGAGCTTCCGATCAGCATTAAATTACTTTGGGAACAAAGCCTTGGGTCTTTTGACTACAGAGGTAGAGGTTGGGTCCAACTAGAGATAACAGCTGAGCCTCAGTTCTGTGTCAGCTCCAGGCCCAGAAAAGCCGCAAAACCAGATGAAGCAACACGGTAGCTGGTATAGGACCAACTGCACTGACTAATGACCCTACATTAGCTCCAGCCCATCAGTATAGACCACAATCGTGACCCTAAATGCTAATTTTGATGAATCGGCATATTAAAGGACACACGTGGAACGCTGATGAATATTCCATTGAGATCTTCCCCTGTGACCGCCCCTAAAATACCTGCCCCTGGAAAACAGATAAAAACCGTTATGACAAAGAACCCAGTGCATACTCTCTGCGTAGGGCATGCCCATGCCTTATTCAGGCGTGTATCTTTGCTTTTTTTTCCCTAAGCTCTAAGTGTCGCCACTAGACTTGCAACCAGGGGAGCAGCGGGCAGCAACAGTTTATCCTGGGCTAACCCCCTGAACCTGTCTCCAAGGGCCTTTCTTTTGCCTTTGTAACTTGTTCCCTGAGTCCAAGCAGCTCGGCTGGCTCACTTCTTGTGCCCCTGTAACTGTCTTTCTAAAAGGCCAAGGCAGCTCTCTGAGAAGCCTAATTGAAGGGAGTCTAGAAAAGAGTGGGAGCTAGGGGTGGAGAAAGGGGATAGATGACAAAGGACATGAGAACATTTGGAGGATAATGAAAATGTTCTGTGTTGCGATTGCGCTGCTAGTGGTTTTATGACTCTATGAGTTTGTCAAAATTCACAGAATCTTGTGCAACTAAAAATTCACCGAATGTAAATTATACCTCAATCAACCAAAAAAAAAAAATTGGATGGTAGAATAATGTTGATCATTCCTTTTGACTGAGTAGCCAGTGAAGACTTACAGAAGGTGACCTTTAATGTGTGAAATGAACCAGCAGCTTCTTAGAGATTTTGGAGAAAATAAAATGATTTTAAGTAGCATCAGACATCAGATACTAATCACCAGAGTTTCAAAGGTGACTGTAAGAAAAAATACTTTGGGAGGTAGAAAAAGAGAAATGGAGAAAGTTTTTTCTCTTATTCTGCAAAACATGCTTTTTAAGAGAGAATTTATGCAAACCCCACATACCAGGAGGATTTTCAAGTGCAGAAATGCAAATGTAGTCTATTTACAAAGGATGTTATTGACAAGCACAGTTCAATAAAAAACCTCACCAGGGAGCCCTTTCAAACTATGGCCTAGGTTTCATGATCCAGTCTATGTTTTTCGGGTTTTGGGGCTTCCATGAATATTAAGTTGCCAGAAATGATACTTAATTAATCACATAAAAGTCTACACAGACAAGGTCAAAGGTCTTTGCTGCCCTTCTCTCCACAGCAAAATTGAAAAGGCTCCCATTAAAAGAGCCTTTCTGGGAAACCCCACTTCCATTGCACCTGCCCTCCGAGCATTCCCAGAGCCTGCCAGCAGCTGTGACGGATCCTTCACTGTGGGGAGACAGGAGTTAAGTCTCCTTCCAGACAGGCAACATATCCTTCAGAAAAGTCGTACTACAGAAAAATTACGAACTGATGGTTCATGTAAACCTTCCAACGGAGGGGCAAGAAATTAAATCATCCTATCTTGTGGGAAAGGATCAGTCTCCTTGGAATTAATGAAGCTGGGCCTCTAGCATAGTAAGAGGGGCCTTTGTAGTTACTGGGTGATCTCTAGATAGGGACAGGGAAAGGGAGTGACTCCCAGGGTATCCCTCAAAACAGTACATCTTGCGGTGGGTAGCTCCCGCTTCCCAGAGAAGAGAAATAGAATCAGACTCTGTGTTTGGATGGTTTCTGAAGGAAAGTTTCCAATTCTCCTGCAGCTGAATGGGACTTGGAGTGAGGACAATAGAGTTCAAGTCTGACTCTATTCTGAGTGTGTCGTGACAAGGCCAAATTCCATCACTTCTTTTGGTCTCTCTCTGCAACAAGGCATCATATTATGATTTATAAGAAATATGCATTCGGTCATTCAGATGACCAAAATATATTTCTCACATATTTGGTCTTTGTCCACAGTTCATAGCTCACAACTCCCAAAAGTTTTAGAATTTCCTAAGCGTTGAGAGTGATGCAGGTATCTTTTGTTACGTTAATGAGATGAAATTTCGAAAGCACTGAAGGATGGGCACTGGTCACCAAGAGACCATATCATGTGACTGGCATGTTGAAACTTTCAGTCCTGCCCTTCCCTATCCCCTTCCCCCACCGCCAGGAAGAGATGAGAGGCTGGAGGTTGCATCAGTTGCCAACGGCCAATAATTTAATCAGTCATGACTATGGAATGAAGCCTCCATAAAAACTCAAAAGGACAGCCTCTGGGTCGGTGAACACTCGAAGATGTGGCCAGAGTGATATACTGGAGAGCTCCGTGCTCCTTACCCATGCCTTAGCCCGAGTTATATTCTTTTATAGTAAAGTGGTAATCTAGTAAGGGAAATGTTGCTCTGAGCTCTGTGAGCTACGATAGCAAATTTATGGAATCACGGAGAGGGGATTATGAGATCCTTTGATTTATAGCCAGTTGGTCAGAAGTATAGGTAACAACCTGGACTTGGGACTAGTGTCTGAAGTCGGGGTGGGGAGTAGGTGTTGCAGCCTAGTAGGACTGAGCCTTCGACCTGTGGAATTGGATGCTGTCTCCGGCTAGATTTTCTCAGAGTTGAGTTGAATTCTCAGATAACCAGCTGGTATTCCAAGAATTACTTGTTGGAGGCGTGTGGAACTCCTTCCTCCAATTGGAAGTTGAGTCTCAGAACACCATTTTCAAGGGCTTGAACTTTATTTCTAGCCATTGGACTTCATCTTTTCGTTATTGCTCAAACATCAACCAAACTGTAATTTATTGTCCTCTTACTCTAGGTGTAAGGTGACCCTGGCTGTCAAACAAGACAGAGAACTCATGGAGCTTCCCATATGATGATGAAGTAGAGAACACAACTATGGAAAGGACCTAGTAATACAAGGTAGGATAGGTTTGGGATTTAATGAACAGGCCAAAGCATCTTGGGAAAGGGAAAGGAAAAGATCAGTGAATGCTTCCAAGAAGAGAAGCATTTGAAGTGAGCCTTGGAGGACTGCTAGGACTTGGACAGATGGAGGGAATAGAGCCCGGCCACCAGGGAGTGGGAAATGAAGACAGGGGAAAAGTCAGGTGGCACACGTGCAAGACAACGAGAAGCAGAATTTAGCTAGAGCGGTGTCCAGTCTTAGTATAGATAGAAAGACAAACTGTCAGGTAGAAGGAGACCTGGCCAAAGAGAATGGAAGGACCAGGCAAAAGTTCATAATGCAGACCCGGAAAGTGAATTCCACATGCATTCTTCAGGTCTCAAAACCTCATCAGTGGGATGCCTCAATTCCCCAAGCCTGTGGCTGGTGATTGTATCGGGCTGCCTGGAGACTGGAGGACCTTCTGCAGCTGGGAGGCATTTGCTATGTGCTAATCTGAGGAATTCCTGATACCCTCAAGGAGTGAGAGCAGGTAATGTGGATCTCGAGCAAGAGATTTGGACCCAAAGGCACAGAGCAAACGCTCTTCTGTACTGTCCAATAGAATTTTCAGCAGCGACGGGAATGTTCTGTATCTGCACTGTCAAGCAGAGTCAAATATTGCTACTAAGCACTTGACATGTGGTTTGTGTGATCAGGGAACTGAGTATTTAGTTTTATTTAAGTTAAGTAACTATGTGAGGTTAGTGGCTTGCATGTTGGCCCATGCAGCTCTAGGTGTCAGGAAAGCTGAAAACTACATTATCTCATAAATTCCTGGCAATAGATTCAAAGAATCTGCACTTCCAGAAGACAGCATAAATGTAACACTTTCCTGGTTTTTTTACACATGCCAAATCACAAGGGAGGGCGAAATTAGGAACAGTCTTTCATGAGATTGAACAAGGACCCGGTCACACGAGAACCGCTTCATCTGTCCGTCTTTGGGATTCGTTTTGCCAGCCCCATTCTAGCAGAAGTAACACAGCATGATGATACGAAAGCAGGCATTACATCCAGCTTTAAACTTCACACTTCCTGGAAAAGAAAACACAAACTCTACTCATCCTTTCCCTGTTAAGGGTCCAATTCAGGTCTCACATTCCATTTACACAGCACTGAGGCACCTAGTACAGAGATGGGCATCTAGTAGGAAAGACCATTATGCAAAAAATCCATCCATCCATCCATCCATCCATTTATCTTTCCTTCTCCGCCCATCTATTTATCCCCCAAATCTATTCATTGACTCACAAAAAGTCGCTTTTCTCTCATGTACCTAAAAAATGAGAGCTTAATAGGGTGAAACACATAATGAGCAGATGACAGTATGATGCATTTTGAAGAGTATGCTTTCAGATGAATTCTAAACAATGGGGAAGATTAATAATAATGAGAAGAAAAACGTATGCATAATCCATAATGTTAATTAATTAAGAAATAAGTCATAAAATTTAAAATTTAGAAGGATCACCCTGGCTGGTGTGGCTCAGTGGATTGAGCACCGGCCTGCAAACCAATTGGTCACTGGTTCAATTCCTGGTCAGGGCACTTCCTGGGGTTGCAAACCAGGTCCCTGGTAGGGGGTACGCAAGAGGCAACCACACATTGATGTTTTTCTCCCTCTCTTCCTCCCTCCTTTCCTCTCTCTAAAAATAAATAAGTAAATAACCGTGTAAAAAACCACTTGGAAGGATCTTTGAAAGCATCTAGCTCAACTCTATCATTTTTACAGACAATTCAACTAAGGTCACAGAGTTACATAACTTGGTCTGACTCCCTCTTACAGGTAGTAATGGCAGAAAAAGAGCTTAAAGTGCCGGGCCCACTCCAAGCCATTTATCACATGGGATGGGAAGTGGAGTATTCTATTCAGGAAAGGACAAGGCATTCTGGAGAGTGAATGTGATACACTGTACGCAAGGATGCAGGGCCAAGAACTCCGTGTAACTACTGTGTTTGAGGACATCAGTGTGTGTGCAAAGGGAAGAAAGCACAAAAGGAGAGGGAGGGCAGGGACCTCTCTGGAGGAGTCTGAACGCAAATCTACGATCAGTTGGCCGTGTGAAAGCCAGAATTCTGGTTTCTGGGACTGTCTTGAAGTCTCCCCTTGCCACAGTGACAGCAGTATGAACTTCTCTAGAAAAATTTCATTCTTTTCATATTAACAAAGACTCAAGTTAACCTGGGGAAGGGGAGTGCTGCGGAAAGGAGGTTGTGGTGAGTGCTGGCATTGCTGGCCAACCTACAGGGAGCGGGGGTGGGCGATTAGTGCGGTGCCTGTTTATACCTCGGAAGCCCTGATTGAGTAGATCTAGGAGGGGGCTAAGAATCTACATTTTTAAAGCTCCTCAAGATCGTGATGATCATACAGTTTGGAAGGTCTTCCGGCTGACTCTTTATCAATCCTATCCAGCACAGACTACCACTTTGGAAAACTCTTCGACAGTATTTACTAAGTATATGCCCCTTACGAGCTAGCAATTCCACTCCCAGGCATATGCCTAAGAGAAATACACGTGAGCTTTAAAAGATATAAATAAGAATATCCAGAGAAGGTTATATCAATCCCAAATTGGAAACAACCCAATGTCCATCAGCATTAGAATGGATAAATGAATAGAGGTATAGTCATATAACGGAATACTACCTGATGATTCAAAAGAACAAACCATTATTATATGCACCAAGATAGGTGATCGTCACAAACATAATGATAAGCACAACGAGGATAATCTGGCGAAAATAATCAGGATAATTGAACTTAGGGTAGTGATTGCCTCTTTATGGGGGTGGGTATCACCTGGAAAGGAGCATAAAAGAAACTCCTAGCATGCCGGAACTGTTCCATGTCTCCATTTGGGTGGTAGTTATGTTGTCATACAGACGCGTGTAAACATCTATTGAACTGTACACTTGTTTAGTTTACTGTATATAGATGACATCCTATTGGCTTATTGAGAAACAATAGGTATTGTATATTGGTGGATATACATATCTGCCCTACCAACCTCATGAGGTTGTTATAAGGCTCCAATGTCTTTTAAAAATGAGATAAACGGATAAGTGCAGTCTTACATGATTTAACTAGCTCAATTCCTAGTCTTGCTGAAGTTGGTTAGATGCACTACCTGCGGTCCAGGCGATCCAGGCTAAGTCCAGGCTAAGATCCAGGCTTAGTCCAGGCTAAGCCTTTTTAAGCCTTAGCAAAACAGAAAAAGTTACTTTTATGGAAGCTCATAGTGATTTCTGGACTGAGGAAGGACATGCAGGAACTATCAACTCACTGAGAACACAATGGAGCTGACAAAGCGAGCAACTGGGCTTTTGAAAGTGCCTTGTTGCTGATGGTGGGTTTGGTGTGCTTTGAAACTCCGCAGAGGGGTTCCGTGCAGCTGCGCCTCTACACCCCACATCCTCGCCTTCCTCTCTGCGCCCACTCCCCGCCCCCACTGACAAGAGAGTAAACACCATCTGTACTACCGCTCTCACAGCCCCGGAAACAAAAATCTCATCTTCTCGTGAAGAAAATTCTCCTGATCTTGCGGTGCCCTCGGCCACCGGTAACGAGCCGCAGACCTTCTGCCAGCTCCAAAGTTTGCCTGCCCTGAATCAACACTCGGAACTGCTCCTGGGTGGACGTTCAGGGTCACAGGAAGGCTGGGGGTGAGGCGCAGGAATGGAGAGACCCTGCCCGGCCGGTATGGTGTGCAAACCCCATTTCTGGGCTGTTCGTGTTCAGCCTTTGAAAAATGCCGTGTGTGCTGAGCAGTGTACTTCAGGCAACTGAGTATAAACACATGTCTACAAACACTGATAACACTATCTTATTTGTCCATTACTCAACAAAGCCAGATCACCTGGGGACTGTTTGTTCCTCTACAAAATGAGAATCCAGCACTGCATGTATTACAATGTGGGACATTTTCTTTAGAGCATAAATTTTCAAGAGCTGCTTCCGTGCCTTTCCTGGTACACTTTCAAATGCTTATGTATCTTTAACACCAGAACATACAGTTGATTCTAAAATAAAGATTCATGGCCTTTGGTTCACTGTACCAATTTTTTGTAATTTGACCATCTGGTCTGTGATGTGTCTGGTGCCTGTTCATTACTATGTCCAGTTTCTAGAGCTGAGAAGTACATAAGCTACATTCAGCCACTTGTGGGAATAACGCAGTTATTTCTTCACTGGTTAATTCAAGCAGGTATTCAGAAAATGAATAGGAGTTTTTAAGAGTGAATAAGTATAAGTTGTTAAGCAATATGTTCATGCAAGAAATGCAGTTCACAATGTGTATATTGACCAGAATAAAACATTGTACCAACTCCCCTCAACTGCCACCTCTGAAAAAACTCCGAAGGCTCTGTAGATGGAAGTATCTGACCAAAGATATTAAAATTCGAAACCTATGCTGAATGGAGCTTTCTCAAGAAAAAAAAATACCCACTAATGTTTGATTTCACATAAGAGATTTTTAGGAAAACGAGCACACAAACTGTTCGGTTACAGACAACCTGGTGTCAACAATAAAAATAAAGTTAAAAAATTCAGCTGCGAGAAGAGTTAACTGAAGAAAATGAATTTCAAGGCAACGGCACTTATTTCTCCTGTTGGTCATTTCTGAAGGAATATTTTGAATTAGAAATGCAGTGAGGCTTTTCTGTTCTCCGAAGATTTTGAATTGCTTCTTAGTAACATTTGCCTGGGGTTTAAACTCTATTAGTTGTGGTTTTTTCTCCCCCCTCACTGGTCAACTAAGTTCACAGGGAAGGAGAAGTTGGGAAAAATCCACACTAAATCGATTTGTCTCCAGAAAATGCACCTCCACCTTACACTGAGATTTTTTTTTCTCACTAGCCCCCCTTTTTCCCTTTGCCATCCATTCACTTTTCTCTCTTAAACCAATGTATCAAACTCAAGAAGTGATCCTCAGAACAAAAACATGCCTTGGAAGAGAATCTGAGTTTGAGTGAAACTTCCCTTTCTGCAAACAGCTGCGTCTGTCCCAATGTGGTATCTCATTTACGGAGGCATCCACCACCCTGAAAGAATTTAACCATCCTCCAGTACTTACCTGTCTGCTGAGAGGGCTGTGAGTGTGAAGACAGACACCCCCACTGAGGTAAGCTGTATGAAGGGGATCAGTTTGCAGCCAATCCTGCCAAACAGCCATCTGTCAGCCAGGTACCTGCTGGCATCCACGGGAGCACAGGTCACCAGGAGGAGCAGGTCTCCTAAAGCCAGGCTGGAGATGAACAGGTTCGGGACGTTTCTCATGGACTTCACGGTACAGAAGATCTTGATCAGTGTGATGTTGCCAACCAGGCCTATCAGAATGATGAGCCCGTAAATTGCAGGGATGACATAGAGGATGCCCCGGTGGAACCAGTCCTCATTCACGGGGAGCTCCACACTGTGGTTGGAGATGTTGCAGGGCACGGTCTGAAGGAAGCAATCATTTAGAGCCATCCTCTAGATTCTTCCTTTGCCGCCTAAAAAGTGTCCTGCGCTGCTGTTTCTTAACTTTTGAGTTTGCAGTTGGTGAAGATGAAGACAAAAATCTCTGCCAGGCTCTCGTCTTCTTTAAGAAAAATACTCCGAGGACACAATAGACTATGGCATTCCAAGCTGTCACTATTTTGATGCTGGTGCCGCTCTGGTCTTAAAGTGACCAATGCAACACATTTCTAACTTCAGGGAACAAGGGGTTAGAGTTAAACCCACTCTGTATCAACTCTTTCTAGCACCCATTCCAGTCTGAGTCTGTCCTATAGAACAGACTATAGAACACTAACACTGTTTTTATAGTTCTAGCTAACTATTTTCACGCTGCATTTCCTGTCTTTCCTGATACTTAGAACCTGAAGGTTTAAAGTGGGTAGAAAAAAACTGCACTGAGAAAGCCTCAAATCCTATAGGCAGGATGCTTTGCACGTCACTGGCTTCCCTGGCAAACAGCAGCTGTGCTGAACTGAGGTTCTGAAGAGGACCCAGGGCTACTTATAGACAGAGAATGCCAGCCCCCTGCTGGACACTTCAATCACTGCCCAGTCTCTCCACCCTGCTCTCCACCAGCAGACCGGGGTTCCTGTGCTCACAGGGCTTTTTAAACAGATACATTTGGCTTCTCATCGAAAATGCAGTGCCTTTGGTAGGTATTTCATAAATGTTGCTAGAGCTATGCAAAGCCCCTGGAAATATTTCTGACGCTCTGCTCACGAATCCAGATGGAACTCGCATCCCATTTTCTCATCTTTTCCAATGCATTCCAATGACATGTTAGGTAAGGTGGCTACACAATGAGGTCTGTCGCTGAATTAAATGCACACAGATACACAAGGCATCCAAATGTGAGCTTGTCCCACTGAGCCTTCCCGCCTCCTCTTTGAATGGGGATACTACTGAGGAAAAATGGGCATGAGACTCATGCCTTACACCGTCAGCAACTGACGTCTGGGAAAACCGGAAGCGGAATCCATACATGCTGTTTCCTGTAGGTTTCCCAGGCCCTTCTCATCCCCTCTACCAGGAGAAATGACGTCAGGAGCCAGCTATATTCTTAACTCTCAAAGATCTTTTCCAGAAAAACGGGTCGTCTCTCATTGGGATTAAAAAGGACATGAATTGTCATTTTGATGCAGTTACTTGCAATTTTTACTGAATGTTTGCCATGTTTTATAGCACATTTCCTCTTAAGCCCTGAGTACGAACGTGAACTGTAAAGGAGTTACCGATAGAATACTGAGGAATTGGGACACAGAAAGAAATAACTTAGAGTAGACAGGGTGCCAGGAAAGGCTTTACTGAGGAGGTAATATTGTATTGAATCTAACACCTTAAGCCAACAAGTTATAAGTACATTACAAAGGCGGATCCACAAGACTTAGGCATGGAGACGGCTCGGTTGCAGGAACATCAGAGAAAACCAGTCAGTGCCATGTATCGCCCCTGAGCGTTTGCTTTTTTTGGGATCAATAGGACTAAAGAAGCTTGCACTTATCACCATGCCAGGGCCCAGCAAGAAAGCCTCCAACTGTGTTGTCATGGAAATTTTCGGTTACAGTCCTGAGATGGTCACCATGCTCCTTCCATAAATCCAAAGGGTCTGTGCTCCTCTCAGCCAGCAGCGCAGAGTTTGATGCTCCATGCCTGGAGGGCGAGAGCTTTGCGGTGGAGATCAGCATTACCAGTAATGAGTCAATAACCATGAGCCTAGTGGTGGTCATGAGTTGCCACAAGTATACGTAAGTATATCTTTTCTTTTTTCATTTTTGATGTAACCTTTATTGTATTAGTGTATTTTTTCCCATTACCATTTAGTCCCCGTACATACTCCCCACCCCCCAGCAATCACCACATCGTTGTCTATGTCCGTGTGTCCTTAAGTATATATTTACGCAGTATAAGGACTCTGTGCTTAAATTCTGACTCCCTCATTTATTACCTTGGTAAGTTACTGGGTGTCTTAACCTTCAAGCTCCTTGCCTGTAACGTTGGAATAATTTGAGAATTTAAACAAAATTATCTACGTTAGGACTTCACGATACTTGCTACATAGTAAGTGCTCAATTAATATTAGCTGCTATTACTGTAACTACTATTGTTGTTGTGATGGATACTTTAATTTTTTAAAAAGATTTTATGTATTATTTACTTTTAGGGAGAGGGAAAGAGAGAAAGAGAGGGAGAGAAACATCGGTGTGAGAGGGAAACACCAATCAGCTGCCTCTCGCACGTGCGACTGGGACTGAACCCTCAACTCACGCATGTACCCCAACTGGGAATCAAACCAGCGACCCTTTACTTTGTAGGACAATGCCCAGCCAACTGAATTGCACCCATCAGGGCTCTTTTTAATTGTATTTCCTTATTGTGATTTTATTTTAGAAAAGCCCAATAAAATCAGAAGAGCAATTAACCTTGGATCAACGGGCAAAAGTTCCTACTTATACACGTAAATCAGCAACTCCTGCATTTACTACAAAGACATTTATCAAACATCCACCCCAGTGTAAAAGCTTGAGAAAAATAACGTGAACATACATGTTATTATAAGACCCGTCATGATCCCAACTATCAATTCATAGTCAGAAAACTTGGTTTTCAAAAAGAATAGAAGAAAGGTTTTCATGCAGGTCCTGCAAATACTTCTCTTTGTTCTATACTGGGTGAATAATTTTGCTTCTTGAAATTGCTCTGAGGGCTTTCTTCTCTGGTCGTTTACCTTTCTTCTTATCAATGATAATGATTGCTTCTGGCATTGTTTTTATTGTCGTCATTATTGGAGGGATAGCCTTGTATGAATTGCCCAGGGTCGTCCTGAGAATTTTGAAGCAGAGGCGGCAACAGCCAGCACCTGGCTATAACATTATATTAAACCCGACATCTTTGGGCCTTTTAACCTTCTGAAAGTTCCTTGAATATTATTCAAATAGAAATAAACTCTAGCTTCTTTTTCAAAAAGTCACGATTTAGACCCCATCCCCTCCTTAGGATGAAGCAATCATCTTTTCTCCAGAGAAAGTGATATTTGAGCTTAAAGGTTAAGTGTTTGTCAGAACCTTTTGAACAGAGAGAACAGAATGTTCTTAGAGCACAGGCATAAAGGAAAGAGCACGGCACTGAGCAGGGGACAGCTACAAGTCCAGAAAGGCCATCTAGATTGGAAGAGACGGGGTGGGAAGTGAACAATGTGAAATGCGGCTAGAGGCATATTTGGGTGAGATTGTGATGGACCTTGTTTTTCTGTTAAGTCTGGTCCAGAGGGCATCATATCAGTTCACAACCATGGCATCCTAGATGTTGTTCTTTGTTATTTCTTTAGATACTCCTCTATATTAAGTCAGCCTCACTTCTTAAATCCAACTGGGCCATTAGTTTTTCTTCCCATATAAGTTAAGCCGATGCTGATAGATATTGATTTCTCGGGGCTGGTAGTCTTACGTGTTCCACAGCCCTACAGACTTGTTCTAATGATATTTCACGAGTGAAGATATATTGAGGTTCAGCACCTAATATTTTCTGGGAGTAAGGGTGTTTCAAAAAACTAATTACAGGATTTTGATGTCACCGCAACTAATTGGCTGTGATTCTTTCTTTCCCTACCATTATGTATCACCGTCCAGTAGATCACCAAATATTTAGACATTTGCTCAGCTTTTTATTTAATGGGGAACATGAGAGGCCTTTGACTTATGCAAATGACATAGAACAAATATAACACAAAGCCCCTGTCCTCAGGGACCCCAGTTTCTGAATAGAATCGGAATGTGACTCAGCATCCTTTCTTATGTGTCAGGGCAGGAGTGTCACTTCTCATTCTATTTCAGTCAAGCAAGTCACATTTTCCATTCTTCCAGAAAGGTGGCTTTTCTGTGGGACTCAAATAGGAGGGTGCAGTGATTTGGTAGAATCCTGGAGGAGAGGTGAATTCGACAGGGCCAAAGAGAGTAGAGATAACATCTGGTCCCACCAGCTGTATGCACGACACTGAGGCTTCCAGTAGGTGTTTTTGGTAGGGTGCCAATGAGCATACACAGCCATGAAAAATTATTACAGAATGGGCAGAATGTGTAGGTGGAACCAGAGTAAAGAGAAAGGTATTCTCTGGGTCCGTTTGAGAGACAGTCTGCCTGGAACAAAGGTTCGAAGGGGAGTAATAAATAGAAATAAATGAGATTAGATCTTCTGGGGAAAACTTCACACTAAGGTTTCAGTTGCACTTCAGCCTATAAGATACCGACTCTTAAGAAATCATCAAGATTACCTGCGGTGCTTCTTGAAAGTATCCAAAAGCCCTATCCCAGACCTCCTGAATCGGAGTCTCCAGGGTTGGAACCCAAGACGCAGTGTTTTTCCACAAGGTCCCCAGGGGGATTCCAGCACTCTTGCCAGGTAAGGGCCAGTGGTGCGGACACTGATGTAAAGGTCATGAAAACATGACAGTGTTTCTCCTTCTGCAGAAGCAGAGGGTGAACAAAGAAGCATATTCAGCCTAATGTTCCTATGACCCAAAGCGCGGTCCTTGAGTCAGCAGCATGGGCATTGCCTGAGAGCTCGTTAGAAATACAGAATCTCAGGCCCCACCCCAGACCTCCTAAATTATAATTTGCATCTTATTTTCTTTTTTAAATATTTTATTTATTTATTTTTAGACAGAGGGGAAGGGAAGGGAGAAAGAGAGGGAGAGAAACATCCACGTGTGGTTGCCTCTCACATACCCCCCACTGGGGACCTGGCCCACAACCCAGGCGTGTGCCCTGAGTGGGAATCGAACCAGCGACCCTTTGGTTCACAGGCCAGCGCTCAATCCCCTGAGCCACACCAGCCAGGGCATAATTTGCATTTTACCAAGATCCCCAGGGAGTCGTATGGACATTAAAGTCTGAGAAGTGTTGATCTCCTCATCAGGGAGATCCAGCAGAAAAGGTTTAGAAATGAGGGCAGCAACTGGGAAGAGATAGGAGACTGGCATCTCAAGTTCAAAAGGGAACCAGCAGTTGCATCAACATGAGGCTAAATGAAGAGCTACTGAATTGGGGCTTTTTGGTATCTCTCAGAATGGCTGGGAATTATCCCAGACTGCATGGCGGGTACGCTGTTTTTGCCACAATACAGGGGCAAGAATCCCATTACAAATGTAAGGGCTCTAAGCAGTGAAGCTCAAGTTGGTGAATTCTTTTTTTAGGCTCATGACTCAGAGAATCAAGAGCAAGGGCAAGAGGGAAGCCACTCTGGAGGAAAACGCTGAATCTGGCTTTAGGCGTATTGAGTTCACTCTAGGAACAAGGGAACGGAAAGCAGTCGGTGGAAATGACGGCTGAAGTCTGAAGGCAGAGAGGTTAATAATTAAGCGTCCTGCCTGAGAACGAGAACTCCGAATGCTAACTAGTTTCAATGTATAGAGAAGGGCTCGCGGGGGGATCAAGCGATGTTAGGCTTTGAGGAGAAGTTCGTGTGGTGAACGTCAGTGGGTACTGACCATGATTTCAGTGTTACATTCATGACGGGACTGCGGAGAAGCTGCTGAAAATATCGCAGCAACCCTTGCTTGAGAAGAATCAGAGATGTCAAATTTTAGTGCCGCGGCAGGAACGAAGGAGACAGATGACTATATCCAGATCCTGTAATGCTGGGATCATTTCAAGTTCCCTTCTCTTCGCTTAACATTCTGCGACTTTTCATGAGGCTTGGAAACTTCGGAAAGAGATGGGCGGGGGAGTCGGCTGAGAAAAAGAGTCAAGTTTCATTTGCAGCCTCACCAAGTTGCCAGGACTAAGGGTAGACACCCAGAAATAGCCTAGAGTGAAAGACCAAACTCTCAGTCAGACCCAGGACTAAGAGAACACTGGTATGACGGCTTTTAACTATATCCACCAGCCCTGGGCTCAGTGGACCGAGTGCTGGTCTGCAAAGCAGGGGTCGCTGGTTTGGTTCCCCATCGGGGCGCGTGCCCGCCTGGGTTGCAGGCCAGGTCCCCGGTTGGAGGCACGCAGGAGACAACCACACATTGCTGTTCCTCTCCCTCTCTTTCTCCCTCCCTTCCCCTGTCTCTAAATAAATAAAAATCTTGAAAATAAATAGATGAATATATCCACCAGCTCTCGATATTCTTTCCTTGAAGAGGTGGAGATTAACTTCCCCTCCCTTGGATGTGAGCTGCGCTTAGTGACCGGCTCCTAACAAATAGAATGTTACCAGAGTGATAATGTGTAACTTCCAAGAGTAGATGACAAAGGACCTTGCAGCTTCCTCCATGCACTCTCTTTTAGATGTCTTGCTCTGAGGGAAATCAACCACTATGTTGATTATAATTGATCAAGTGACCCTATGGACAGGCCCACGTGGTGAGGAGCTGAGGCCTCCTGCCCACAGGCAGTGAGGAAGTCATTTTGCAAGTGGGTCCTCCGGCCTTAGTCAAGCCTTCAGATGCCTGGTTGGCATCCGAACTACAGTTTCAAGAGACACTGTGAGCCAGGACCACCAGTCAAGTTTACCCAAATTCCTGGCACCAGAGACCGAGTTAATTCATGTTTCTCATTTTAATCTACTGTTTTATGGTGATTTGTTATGCATCAATAAATGATAACCTCACAAGTAAGATGATGGAGAGGGGAAGAGGAGAGAACCACCAAATAGACAAATAGAAAAGGAATACCAAAAAAAGCATTCTAAAACAGACTTGAACCTTGAGTGGTTGGACAGAATGTGAGGGAAAGGAAGTGTGGCCAGGTCTAGAAAAGTTATGGAGGCTGAAATAAAATATATGTATTTTTATAATATTATTAATGCGCTGAATTTTCTTGCCCTGCCATTATACAGCTGGAAATTAAACAATTTATATTTCATTTCCACATTCGTTCAGTAGGCTTGGGCAAGTCAAATCAATCCAGTGAATGTCATTTACCTCTTAACTGTTGCGTGCCCCGGTGTCTCCGTCCATAAAAATATAGGAGCATTTCTCCCTTGCCTGTGCTCCAGGACAACTGGAGGCCTTCGTACCACCCCGTGACATCTAAGGTGGTAGAGAGTAGCAGCTCATTCATCTCTTTCCAGCTCTTTCTTCCTCTTTCCTGGGAGAATCTGGTCAGTATGGACCTCGACCCCCTGAAACATCCCTTTATTATTTCCACCTCCGGTAAAAGGGCTGTCACGACAACATGTGGCTGGGATGGATTCCTTTTTAAATATATATTTTTTATTTTACAATGATAGTGCAAAGAGCTTCCACATACCCTTCACCCGGTTCCCTCTATGGTTGACATCCATCAAACTAAGTTAGCGTGGGCACAACACTATTACCTAAACTACAGGCATTATTCAGATCTCACCGGTCTCTCTACCACCGTCGGTATCTGTTTTAGGATCCAGTCCAAGATACCGCACTGCATTTCATCATCATGAATCCTTCGTTTCCCCTGATGTGTGATGGTGTGTGTCTCTGAGTTTCCTGTTTTCCATGATCTTGACACTTCTGAAGAGTACTAGTCAGGTGTTTTGTAGAACATACCCCCCCCATTTTTAGTTTATCTGCTATCTTTTCAATATGTAACTGAGGATATGGATTTGGGGAAGAAAAACCGTAGGAGGTGCTCTCCTCATCACATGTCAGGGAGAATGTATTTCTTGTTGCTGTAATAAATTACCATGAATTCAGCAGCTTAAAACAACAGAAATGTATTCTCTTACCACGCTGAAGGCCCGAAGTCGGAAATGAGTCTCACACGACTGAAATCAAGGTGCTAGCCGGCCTTGTTCCTTGTGGAGTTCTGCGGGGAAAATCGTTCCTCACTTCTTCCAGGTCCTGGGGGCTCTCCCACCATTTTTTGGCTGGTGACTGCATCACCTCAGTCTCTGCTTCTGGAGTCTGGGATCATACGGGCCCCACCCAGATAATCCAGCACAATCTCCCCACCTCAATCGTGTTTGCGAAGTCCCTTTCACCACCTAAGATTTCCCATGTAACGTAGTCACAGGTTCCAAGGATC
Organism: Carollia perspicillata; assembly: GCA_004027735.1. Classification (NCBI taxonomy): domain Eukaryota; kingdom Metazoa; phylum Chordata; class Mammalia; order Chiroptera; family Phyllostomidae; genus Carollia; species Carollia perspicillata. Next base: position 19,759 of record PVKM010000703.1, read on the forward strand.
AGGGCTTGAATATCATCGGGGGCCATTATTTAACCAAATGCAGGCTGCGTGGTGTCTACGTGATTTATCCACAGCGATGCTGCCTTGATCACTTGGTTAAGGTGGAATCTGCCAGGATTCTCCACAGTAGTTATTATTTGGGGAGAAAGCTTCCTTTTCATCTTTGTAATCACTAGAAATGTGACTGTTCACACCTAAAGTAATGATGTCGACATGATGCAATAACCATTTGATACCATGTCTAGTAAATCCTCTCCCTGCCAGGCCCAGTTCCAGGCCCTGGAAACACAAAAATCAACCAGCAATGGTCCCACCCTCAAGGCGTTCATTGCCTAACTAGGAGAACATTTTTGAATGTTTTTTTTTTAAGAAACTCAGTTTATAAACATAAACAAGCTTAAACAATCTGGACAGGACTTCGGTAATAACCTTTGATTGTATAGATCCATTCAGGTGAAAATGGAAACGAATTTTCTCATAGGTTCTGAAGTGCGATTGAATTTTCTGTGACTATCTCCCACTTTTATACGCTCTCTTTGATTTTCTCCCCAAAGGTGGAGTATTATCTCACAGACAGACCAATAAAAACGCCATCAGGTTTCTCCTGAGGAAGTCTGGCTTTTGTTTCCAGACAGCTTTATAGGACAAGAAAGCTGGGGTGCACCCTCAGACTCCGGGTAGTCGTGCAACTGAAGTGCATCTTCACTTCTCACCCTTCACCCTTTTCTTTGGCCTGAAAAGTAATACACCGTGTTCCCTCTCTAAGGAAGATGTTAGGAAACCGGATTACCAGTAAGTAGATATTTCTCCAGACACCACTATAGCACTTCAGACTGAGAGTGCTTCCATGAGAACACTCACTCGTATAAAAAAAACTCTTATTTTTACTGCTTGAATGCGACTCACCTTAAATTAACTCCAAGTCATATCTGAAATATATATCCCATACCAAGCTCTTCAAGTCAAATACTCTCGAAACGGAACAACTGAGAAATACACAGGAAATGTATCATTCGCTTACTGTAGAATTCAAGCTTCCTCTTATCCTGCCACAATGTAGTAGAGGCAGAATTGTATTCAAATTGTTGATTAGTTGTCCGCAGTTGATGAAATCCCTTTTAAACTTTGTATGCTTACATTTTTCTTTCTACTATAAAAAGGATTCAAATGACATTAAGGTTTTCCTTAACGACATTGCTATTCAAGTAAGATAAATAAGAAGGTATTTTTAAAGTTATGAGCCCTGGCTGGTGTAGCTCAGTGGGTCGAGTGCAGGCCTGCGAACCAAAGCATCGCCGGTTTGATTCCCAGTCAGGGCACAGGCCGGGGTTGCGGGCCAGGTCCTCAGTGTGGGGAGCATGAGAGGCAACCACACATTGAGGTTTCTCTCCACCCTCTTTCTCCTCTCCTTCCCCTCTCTCTAAAAAAATAAATAAATAAAGATCTTTTTAAAACAGACTAAAAAAAAGACAATGTATGAAGTCCTAAACAATTTTAAGTCACTCTGCAGCAAATTATTGTTACCTTTGGAAGTGTGATAATTATATTTGTAGTTACATTTCTAAAAGTCTGTCCTTTATAGCAGGGTCCAGTAAACATTTCCTGAAAGGGCCAAACAGTAAATATTTTAGGATTCGTGGACCACAGGGGTCTGTAAAAAACAGCCAGTAGACAATTGGCAAACAATTGGCAAACAAAATGGCCTAGCTGCATTGCAAGGAACTTTATAAAACAGGAGATCAATCGATGAGCCAGAGTTTGCCGACCTGTGTTTCGGAGACACTTAATGTTACTGAGAGATTTACGGATGAAATGATATGATAGCCAGAATTTGCTTCAAAATCATGTGGAAAGTAGAGTAGTAGGTAGGGGCAAGACGAAACAGGCGTAGTCCTGAGTTGGTACTTGTTGAGGATGGTCGAAGGGCATGTAGGGGGTTCGTTCACGTTATGCATCTGTCTATTTTATATGTTTTAAACCCTCCATTATTAAAAGCTTCTCAAAATATAAGTTATTATTAACAAGATTAATAATGCCAACCGAGTACTGGCACATGTATCTTTGAGGCCCTGGTGGGCTGGCATAAAGTGCAGCTCCCCAGGTGGGCGGCAGCATCAGGCCAGCCACTCAGTCGTGCGTGCCCTCCGCCGAGCGTCAATCCACAGCCCAAGCCTGAAGTGCTATGGAGCATGCGTGATCTGGGGTGGAACTTATTTCATGCCGTCTGATTGCGAGCCTAGGAAAATGCCTCTTAGGTGCAGCAGGGAAATGAACTGATTTGCTTTTTGTTTTTGTTTTTGTTTTTACTACCCTCTCTCTCATCCTTTCTTCTTCCTTCCCATGGCCATACTAGTATATTTTAAGTTGCTTATGTCCTACAGAAGGCAAAATTGTGAGATCAATTTTTTACTCTAAATTCCTTAAGACTAGGTGCGCTAAGTGGGGTCTTTTATCACAGGTGTCAGAAAAATTGGAAACAGCGATGCCTATATCCTTATTTTCCCGTTTGAATTATATAGGCTCAATCGATTGTTTCTAGACCCTTACGCAAAAATTCCAGAGCGGTCCTGCCTATGCCCCAATGGCAGGTAAATGTCCCATTTTTCCCCTGCCAGAAAGCTACTACCAGCATTCACCTATCTGTTTCTCTCAGCCAGTTTTGTCTTCCTCCCCTTCAAATTGATAAGCAGTACCAGATCCATGGGAAGGGGCGAGGACAAAGGATACAGTAATAGAAATAGCCAATGTTGATTGTAGATGTTTTATATGTTTTCCCTCATGGGGTTCTTAAAACCACCCTATGATGTAGGACACAGACGGCAAACACAAGGCCTGTGGGCCGAATCCGGCCCTCCACCTTGTTTTATCCAGCCCGGAATCTTGTTTCCACCCAGCAGCAGCGCCGAGCTCCTCGCCCCTAGTGAAGGAGCAGTTACATGTATACAGTCCTAAAATTACATTTGGTCCTTTGAAAGCAACCGAGAGGCTGATGTGGCCCCCGGTGAAAATGAGTTTGACACCCCCGATATAGGATTAGTTACATCCCTTTTACAGGTGAGGAAATTAGGTATACGAAGGAGAAGCAACTGGCCTGAATTTACACAGCTAATAGTGTGTTATGGTACCTGGGTGCTTAACCACTATACCACATACTCTCTCGGGGGACAAATAGTACAACTAGAGAGACAGGCGTGCCTTGGAGTTCTCCTGGGAGGGAAACCGGACAAGTAGGAAACAGGAAAAAACAAGTGTGTCGAAACACAATTAAGTAGAAAGTAGGGGTAAGTAATTAGGGAGCTGAAATACTAGTGCGGGGGAGGAAATCCAGTAGCCGTGGCTTCTCTTTCTTCCTTGGCAATGCTGTCCTGTGTTTTCTGTTTTCTTTCTTTCTTTTTTTTTTGTTTCTTGCCTCAAGGGAAATAAACAGGATGCTAAGTTCTTGTCTCCTGTCTATAGCCACGTTTCTTTAATATCAAAGTAATTTAAGATGTAGAGTAGAGAGAACTCACTGGTTCCCAGTGGTGACAAGAGCTGAACTGGGCTTCCTCTTTCAATAAACGAGATGAAACATTCTCATGGAATCATGAGGCAAATTATGCAGCATTTTGCTGAAAACACTGCTAGGCTTCAGGGTGACTCTTAACAACAATGATCATGCCCCTGATTCTGATCTCATAGCAAAGAGGCGACTCATAGGATCGGAGCAAGGCTCGATGCATTCATTATGTTCCATTTCCTTCGTGCACTCTTAATTCCCTGTCCTAATTCCGCTTCTGCATCCCGTCGCCAACCGAGAGGATGCCCCCTTTCAAAAGGAACAGCTAAACTTCTCTATTGGAATTAGAGAAACCTCACTCTAGTTACTCCGAAACATCCACTGCTCTTCCTCCATTCGTAAGTGCTCCTTCTGATGATTATGATTGACAATAATCTTGCTCTTTGGGTTTTGTGCCATTGCAATTAATTGCCAAAGCACATTCTCTCTCCTTAATCCAAGGGCTGTCAATGTGGAAACCCTGCCTTTGAGAAGTGGTGAGCCAGACTCCTCCTGCCCCTCCCCAGCTGTGAGGCTGTCTTAAGGGTGCCACCTCTTTATGGCTATAGCAAAGAAAGCTTGGTTGTCAAATATCCAAAAAATAAAAAGGATGGGAAGTTAGTAACTCTGAGCAGGTTGTAGCAGGTGAGGATGTTTATGGACTTCGGAAGCATTTTGTTTGAGATTCAGTAGCTGCAAATTGTTAGGAGAGCAGAACTCCGTTTTTAAAAAACCTTCCATTAAAAAATTGTTCAGGTGAAAACAATCAGATCAGAAAGAGACTGAGGAGAGGCTCCTGTTACTAGGCAATCCAGAAGTGATGCGAACTGTACGCTGGAGAAAAATGCTTTTCACCTTTTCTCCGAAATAAGGTCATATAAAAAAGCAGGGCTAAAGGTTTTCCCTAGACATGACTGCTGCTGAGCCTAACCTGGACCTGTTGGCCCCTTAAATTCTCACTCTCAGCTCCAGGTCCTTTCAGGAGTATTGGTGTGTGGGAACATTGTAGGTAGAGGATGGGTCTGAGCCATGTTACACTGCTGGGAACAGTGCAGCTGTCAATACTATTTCCTCCACATATGAGACATGCAACCTGGGGCGAGACTCAAAACCTCTGTGTGTTTCTATCTTATCATTTAGAAACTAGGAATAATAATTTCTAGCTCACAGGGTACTTGTGAGGATTAAATGACACAGGGTGATGCTCAATAAATAGTGGTTCTCTCTGCCAAGATCACTGTCAAAATTTGTGCTTGATATTCCCAGTCAGCTCCATTATGGTCTCTTGAATCATATTTGTACAAAATTGGCTGATTTCCATTTTTTTATGGGAAGGCTTGATTTTTCTCTATAACCCCAGTGACTTTATATGACTATATAATATAAAAATATTATATATAATAAAATGATGTCCTAATCAATATGCTTATATTTCTGGACAAATCAGATGATTTGACAAGGAAGCTGATGTATGAATTTTACCAGGAGAAGTAAATCTTATTAGTGAGTAAGAGAAATTTTGCTCTAATTTATGATACGATGAGAAGAGCCGTTAGAGTTCTAAAATGGCATGGAAGGGTAAAAGGGTGATTAATTGAGTGGGACCCTTGGGTACTTTATGACTACGAGGGACTAAACACCAGGAAAAATGGTTTTGAACTACTATACCATTTGTTCACAGACACACTTAGCATCCATGTACGTTTTCATCTCTCTGCTATTCACCCATCCTCTATCCATGCATCCATCTTTCTGCCCATCCATCAGTGTGTGAGTCAGCCATTCGTCTACGCGTGTATCCACCCTTCCAGTCACCCACCCATTCCCGAAACATGTAAGAAAATGGTCTTTACCATGTGGGAACTTTGCATGCAATAAGGGAAAGAAAGAAAATAAGAGGAAATATGAGATAAATTCTCCTGCGAGTTGTATAATAAGTCTATTATACCAGCTGTGCACCTGCGGGGCATTGTACAATTTCTCAAACCTTGGAATCAATTTCTTAAACCGCCACCCTTATTTCTTGTTCTACATTGATTTTCACTTGGTATTTGCTTTTTACCGCAGCAAGTGTTGCATACTCAGCTCCATAATGACAGCATGTTATCAAAAGTAATGTCACCACATCTAAGGCTGAAACTGTGAACTACATCAAGTGAGTTGTTTGCGTAGTGTCCAAAAGATATTGCATGTCCCTGTGTTTCCCTTAAAAATTAAACATGTCCACCCTGCCCTGGCTGGCGTAGCTCAATGGATTGAGCACAGGCCTGTGAACCAAAGGGTTTGCTGGTTTGATTCCCAGTCTGGGCACACACCTGGGTTGTGGGCCAGGTCCCCAGCAGTGTGGGGGCAGGGGGGTGGCGCAAGAGGCAACCGCACACTGATGTCTCTCTCCCTCTCTTTCTCCTTCCCTTCCCCTCTCTCTAAATATAAATAAATAAAATAAGTTTTTTTAAAAATCCACCAATGGGTGCAGCTCAGTGGGTTGTTCATTGTCCCACAAGGTGAAAGGTTGCTGGTTTGATCCCTGGTTGGGTCACATGTCTGGTTTGTGGGTCCAGTCCCCAGTCAGGGCACAATGTTTCTCTGTATGTCGATGTTTCTCTCCCTCTCTCTCTCCCTCCCTTTCTCTCTGTCTACAAAGAAATAAGTAAAATCTTTAAAAAATTAAAAATATCCTGCTGATCCCACTTCTGGGTATATATTGAAAGAAAAGGAAATCAGTATCTCGAAGAGATATCTGCACTCCCATGTTCATTGCAGCATTATTCATAATAGTCAAGCTACAGAAGCAATCTAAACGTCCTTTGATGGATGACCGGATAAAGAAAATCTGGTAGATACGCCCAGTGAGAAATGACTCAGCCATAAAACAGAAGAAAATTCTGCTGTTTGCAACGACATGGATGAATCTGAGAGAATTATGCTAAATGAAATAAACCAAACAAAGACAAACTGTGTGGTATCACTTACATGTAGAAGCTTTTTTTGAGAAGGCCGATCTCATAGAAGCAGAGAGGAGAGTGCCGCTAGGGGCTGAGGGGCAGGGGAAACGGAGAGGTGCTAGTCGAAGGGTCCAAACTTTCTGTTATAAGGCAAATAAGTTCTGAGGATCTCATGTACAGCATGGCATGGGGAGCGTAGTTCATAAAACGCTATATGGTGCACTTGAAATGTGCAGAGCATAAAATAGCACTGTCAGCACATGCACAGAAACACACTCGAAAGAGTTAACAAAGTAAAGTGATGGATTGGTTAATTGTCTTGATCTTGGTAATCATTCTACAATGTATACGCATATCAAATCATCATGTGAGACATTAGACACCGTAACTATATACAGTTTCATTTTTCAATTATTCCTTAATAAAGTGGGAAGTAAATAGATAAACAAATAAGCAAACAAATAAACAAAGCGTGCTGCTGCAGTCTTGTGAGTTTACTGCAGTGCCCCAGGCGACCTTGGGATACATGACTTGGGAACTCAGTATGAAACCATTACCATTTGCCGGGCACTGTCCCAGCGATTTTATATATATTGTTTCATTTAATCCTCACAATGGGGTCATTATTATTATTTTCCTCATTTTTCAGATGGTGAAATTTAGGCCACTGAGCTGGAAAGTGATGCCACTGGCCATAAACCTGAGGTAGCTCCTCTATGAATACACAGCAAAGGGCACTGTTTTCTACCAGTAGGGATCATATTTTCCATATCTCGGTATTCCCAGTGTCCAGAGTCCGCTACTTGATGCTGTCAGCAGGATGTGATGTCTTTCTTGATCGCATCTAACTAGTTTCACTTCCCCGGAAGCAGAGTCTGAGACCCACATTGTAGTGGAAAAACAGTGTGAGATAATTCAGGAGGTTCTGGCAGGTGAGTGGTGAAGCATGTCGGGGAGGAAAGGAACAAATAAAGGCTTGTTACCAAGCCACTTTCCACAACGAACAACTAGAGTTCAGCCACACTGTGGACTCTGGGGAGCAGTGTAGAATACATGGCTCAGAACTGTCCCACTAGAAGGTCAAGGGAGCTGGAGTATTTACACACCAGTTCCCATCTCACATGGGTTGAAGACTGATGGGGGATGGAAAGGGTATTAATTTCTTGGCCTTTCTTGGCCATGGACAGCTAGGGCTTCAGTAACCAGAGAATATCCCCAGGAATAGAAATGAGAGTTTGGCATCTAGAAATCAGATCTGTCCACTGAAATGGTAAGGCCCACCTAGACATGGACGAGGCACACACAGTAAGTGCCTCGCTGGTAGGCTCTAGGACAACGCTTACAGAAATGATTGGGGGAGGGCAGTGCTTTTCTACAAGGGCGAATCAGAATATCTTGGAGGCATGAATAGTTTGTATAACCATACTAAATAGAATATAACTGTGTATTTTTTTCCTTTTTTAATTTTAATTGTTCTTCAAGTACAGTTTTCTCTCGTTTACTCCCGTCCCAGTCCACCCCCCCAGTGCTCCCCACCTCCCTCCCATTTCCACCCCCCTTAGCTTTTGTCCATGTGTCCTCATAACTGTATATTTTGAAAGCAACAATATTTTTTGGTTTTTGTGTCTTTGGTTGATGAACATACAGAAAAGACAGTAATTTTCAGGAGAGGTCAGCATAAAAGTAAAGCCTTGTGACAGATGAGCCTCAGAAGAGTCTTGTGGTTTAAAGTATTTAAGAAGGGCTAAGCCAGATCCCTTATGGCAAAGCAGTGCCTAAGGAGAAAAGCATTGCTAACATGAGCTTTCCATTTTTTTTTTCTGGCCAAAGGGAAGTAAGGCACAGATCTCTCAACTGAAAAAGAATGCTAAAATTCCATCTACATTTTTAGGGCCATGTTGAGAGTTTATCTCAGCAGGAAAAAATGACCTTTGGGAATATGCACAAGCATTTAGCAGAAAGACTCGGGTTCTAAATGCACTCTCAGCAAAATTAAATGGGTCTGCCATGCTCCAATTCAACTTAGATATGCCCCATGAAACTGAGAAGTTTCCTATAAATTGCATTTTAGAAACTATTAAGAATGTCGAGTAATACTTTCTAAGGGGAAAAAATAAGAGTACAAATGAAGTCACTAAAATCAGCTATTAGTCATTAATTTCCTTTTCCTAATGGAGATGAGTGACTCACACCTTTGCTGAATCCCATTTTGGGCAAAAATATTTTTTATGCTAAATCAGAGAGTTCATCCTTCAAACAAAATGTATGGAGACTGTCTTCGTTTAGGCCTTAACTGTGATTCAAATATGCCTGGTGAACTTCTATCTATAAACTGGGAAAAGTCAAAAATGTTCTTTGGAATGTAAGTTCCTGGCCTGACCCCGTACACTCATGTCTGAACTATCTGGAGAGATGGAATAACATGAAAAACGTAGGAACCCATTTTTATGTGAAATTCTGAATCTGCAGGTCCAGGCTGCATTGTACTACAGCTCTGCAGAGGACTGTAAATGAAGGCTGCAGGGAACATAATGTCACTTTGGCATCTGGTGAGTTCGCAATTCTGGGGCACCTGGGATATCAGCGTTCTCCCCGAGGTGCTGGTTGTGGTAATGAGCAGCACCAAGCAGCGGATAGTCTTGAGCTTGTCAAGGACGAGAAGATGAGAAGACTTCTCATGAGCTGCCAAAAGGGGATTTTGCAAAACTTCCAGTGAAATCTTCCAGAAAGATGTTTTAAATATATCTAAATGTATATTCCACTGAGTGCCTTGCCTGGTTAACGAGGAAAGTCCTGGATGGGAGTGGGATAGGGGGTGAACTCAGGAGCTAATGTCCTAATTCAGCCATTATGGAGCTTTTTGACCTTAGGCAAATTTTGTATGAATGATTAATTTATTGGCCCTAGTCTTCATCTCATCTTCAAGCCATACCTTTGGGAGGTCCTCATTGTGGGCAGAGAGTATTTCCTTGCTCCTTCACTTTGGCTATGTGATTTACTTTGGCCCATGACCTGTGGGTGGAAATAACATTGTTTTAGTTCTAAGAGTAGGTCTTCTACACGTCTACCTGCTTCCTTGTTCCTCCACCCCCAACATAAGTACACGCTACTCTAATTGACCCACTCGTTGAAGGAAGATGAGAATCATTTCGAGCAAACCCAAAGATCTAAAGGGTGAAATAGAACCTCGCAAGCCCCCAAAACCTAGATCAGCCAAACCCAAATCAGCAAATGCCCAGAGATGCATTAGCTGAATACATGCTGATTGTAAGCTGCTAAGATTCTGTAGTTATTTGTTATGCAGCAATAGCTGATCAATCTTTCTTGTCTTTCTGGACCACGGTTTCCTTATCCTTACACTGGGTAAGTTTACTACATAACCTCAGATCTCTTCTAGCTTTAAGCTTTTTTTCTCAAATAAACTTCTGTTCATTTCTATGTAGCTGAATATTTTTCTTTATCTCTTCTCATACTCCTGAACACAATGATTTCCGGAAGTGCTGCTCCTGTGAAGGGACATGTCAATTCTATATTTAATGACGCACATTGGGCAACGGAAAGTTTTTCACCCAGAGCTAAAGAAATGCATAAAATGTGTAGAGATTGACTCTCAGATAAACAGTATATATTTAATTTCTGACCTTCCAAGTCAAAGTTTCTAAAACAGAACCTTGTCTCTTTATTGACTTAAAACAAGTATGTCTCCTGGACAGACAGGTGTGAGAGAAAAAAGGGTCAGCATCTTCTAGACTCCCGGGAAGCATTTATATTTTGGGATTACAGAATTCCAGCCAAAGCGTTCAATCAAGTTTTCCCTTTGGAGACGAGCAATCATCATTAGCCTCTTCCCTGGTAAGATATGTCTTTAGTCATTTCTTATAACAACTTCTTGACTGTATCATATGCTTTCTTCACAAAGCAAAATAACAGTATTCAACCTCTTTCAGTATGGAAAGTTAACTTTGTCTTTTGATTTTCTTCCTTTGCTTTGCTGCATTGAATGGGCCTACAAAAACCTATTTCACCATCAGCATTGCTGCTATAGGCAGAATGCAAACACAGAGTTGAGCTACCCAGGCTAACGATTTGGGTCATCAAGATCTATTGAGGAAGAAAAGAAGAAAAGAGGAGACAGAGAGAGGTGTGTGCATGCATGTTGCATGCATGTTGCATGCATGTGTGGAAAGGCTAGGAGTGGAACAAGATATGGGGTGTGGAAGGCTGAAAATGCGCCCCCCCCAAATATATCAGGTCTTAATCTCTGTTACCTTAAATATTACCTTGTATTTTTTAAAAAGGTCTTTGCAGATGTGATTAAGTTAAGGGTTTTGAAATGGAGCAATCATCTGGAATCATCAGGTGGGCCCTATATGAAATTATATGTATCCTTATAAGAGGAAGGTAGAGTAAAATTTGACAGATGAAAGAGGAAAACCAGCAGCCAACCAGCAGCTGAAAGAGGCAAAGAATGGGCCATCCCTAGAGCCTCCTGAGGGAGCCTTGATTTCAGCCCAGGGATACTGTCAAGATCCTTAGCTCAATCACACTTGCAAAGATCTTATTTCCATAAAAGGTAACCTCTCTCTCTCTCTCTCCCTCTCCCTCTCCCTCTCCCCGCCCAATCCCTCCCTCTCCCTCTTTGTCTCTCTTCCTCTCTTCTCCGATGCCAAAAACACATGCCAAACTGGGAAATGAAATAATGGTTTCCCCTCATTGTAGGTTCTCCAATCTCTAGAAATTATTTTATTCCTCTCCTCTCCTAATACTGTCATATGGAAGTCTGAAAATCCTTTTATATATAGAATTCTATATTACATATAGAATTCTATATATAATTCTGCACATGTTATATTAAATCATATTCGAGTCCTATTTTCTAAAATCAATTTGAGAATATAGCCATATATTAATCAACTAGTGGAATTTTTGATACAAAGATATATTTACAATTTTTTCTCTTTTTTAATTTTAATTGTTATTCAAGTACAGTTTTCTGTCTTTTACTCCCGTCCCAGTCCAACCCCCCCCAGTGCTCCCCACCTCCCTCCCCTTTCCACCCCCCTTAGCTTTTGTCCATGTGTCCTTTATACTTGTTCCTATAATCCCTTCCCTTTTCCCCCTGAAATTCCCTCCCCTCTCCCCTCTGGTTACTGTCATCCCGTTTTCTATTTCAATGTCTTTGGTTCTATTTTGCTTGCTTGTTTGTTTTGTTGTTTAGGTTCCTGTTAAAGGTGAGATCATATGGTATTCCAGGCGGTAAAAGACAAATACAATACAATTTTTTTTAAAAGAAGTATTACCCTTGTCCTAGCCTAGAGCCATACAGGAGATATGGCATAATCTGGCTTTTCCCCACTGTCCCACTGGCTCTGAACATTGCCCAGAAGTCGATTCAGTTCCACATGGTTTGTTCAAGGAAGATCAGAGTTTAGGCTGATCTCCCGTGTCTCCCTAATTGTTGGTGAGCACAAGGAGTCTTGAGGCTGTCTCCAAATCTAGCAGTTTGTTCCATAATCTCTCTTCCTCTGCTTCTGAGCACTTCAGAGGAAGGAAGATATCAGTGTCTAATATAACCAGCTACAGTGTGATCGATTTGTTATCTTTGCCCCTTCTAAGCACTCAAATAACCCCGAGATGCAAAAAGAAGTCTTGTCAAGGGTTAGGAAAAAAGCTCTATAAGCCATAAGTTGTCAAAAAAATTCTATCGAATCCACTTTCTCATTCTTCTTCTGCTTGTCTTTAAAATCCCCTATTGATTTTTTCCCAAATTCACAGTGTAACCCAGCTAGGGCTGTTTCTAGTTGTTGGCACAGAGTTTTCAATGAAGTAGCAATTATTTGGTGCTGCTTTTGCAAACTCAGCAAGTATATCACACAAAAGGGAAATTCTCCTGGAGAGGGGTGTGTGTGTTTGGTCAAATTAATTTCTCCTGCTCAATTCTTTTTGATTATGCACCTCCAATTTGATCAGGCGCGATACAACTCAATTTTGCTTAATCTGATTATACTTGACTGAAAATAATATACCGAAGTATGGGTAAGGAGAAACTTTAAGAATTTAGCAGACTGTCATAGTTTAAATGCAGGATTTCTTTTCCTTATCGCCATTGACATTTTGGACTGGATAAGTCTCTGTTGTGGGGAGAATGTCTTATATGTTACAGGGTGTTTAGCAGTACCCTCTGGCTTCTACTTACAAGGTGTCGGTAGCACTCCCTCTCCCATTGCCCAATGTCTGGGAGGACTGTGACATTTGAAAACACTAATTTAAACTGTAAACCCATTTGAGAGCAGTCTGAGAAGATTGTACTGAGCATGTGTATCAGAAAGTGGGGTAGCCAGTCTCCAAGATGGCTCCCAATGATCTAGCTTCTTGCTATTCACACCCTTAGGTAGTCCTCCCCAACGCTGAATAGAGCTTACCTGAGTAACAATACCATATTGTGAAACTGACGGAGTCTAATTTTTAAATTTTTTTTCTTTTTATTTTTAATTATTATTATTTTTTAAATTGTTGTTCAAGTACAGTTTTCTGTCTTTTACTCCCGTCCCAGTCCACGCCCCCCCCAGTGCTCCCCACCTCCCTCCCCTTTCCACCCCCCTTAGTTTTTGTCGATGTGTCCTTTATACTTGTTCCTATAATCCCTTCCCTTTTCCCCCTGAAATTCCCTCCCCTCTCCCCTGACAGAGTCTAATTTTTTTAAAAGCTAGGTCAAAAGAGACATTGCTGCCTTAGATATTTGCTCTGGGGAAACTCATGAGGACACTCAGCAGCCCTGTGGAAAAAGGTTCACAGGGCAAGAGCGTTATGAGCAAACCTACTTGGAAGGAGATGGATTCTCCAGCCCCTGTCCAGCCATCAGAGGATTACAACCCTGGACAGCACTTTGACTGCAACCTCATGAGAGGCCCCGAGCCTGATTCATCCAACAAACCAGTCCTGAATTTCTAATGTAATGTTTCAGTATTATTGTTTATTGTTCTTTTAACCTCCAAGTTTTAGGGTAATTTGTTACACAGCAATACACAATAGAGTGAATTTAGAATAAGTACCAATTCCAAGCAAAGAATACCTTTCTCTGCCCAATCGTTTTTTAAAGATTTTTTATTGTTATTCTATTACAGTTGTCCCAGTTTATCCAGTTTGCTCCCCACCACCCTGCCCCCTGCTCCCACAGTCAATTCCCACATTGTTGTTCATGTCAGTGGGTCATTCATACATACTCTTTAACTAGTCCCGTACCCTCCTTTCCACCATTATTGCCCTCTCCGCCTCTGGTCACGGTCAGTTTGTTCCAATTTATTTTTAATCAGGGAGACTGTTTTTGGTCTAGCTAGACAACATTTTAATAGTAGAGTACTATTGATCATATCATAACCAAGAGAAGAAGGATAGAAGCATATCAAAATAAAAAAGCTAGAGTTTTTTTGCAAGGAAGAAACAGAAAGCCTACTTTAACAGCCCAATTGAAGACAGTGCTTAATTTCTAAAATTATGGAATTAGGCAAATAAATAATTAATGGATAAAAGTCTCTTGTCTATATAAGTGATTTTTTAATTTACATAAATACATTGAGTTCAAGTTAGAAAGTCATTGTAGGACACTAAAATGTTAATTTTGGTTAACAATGAAAATAATCAGTTTATTTTGTGACATTATGTTGTCATGGTTGTGTATCAATTACCTATTGTCACACTAACAGTGCATAACAAACCCGGTGATGTATAGCAACAGATATTTTTGTTTTTCCTTTTTAAAAGGTTTTATTTATTTATTTTTAGAGAGAGGGAAGGGAGACAGAGAGGAAGAGAAACATCCATGTGTGGTTGTCTCTCAGGCACCCTCCCACTGGGGACCTGGCCCATAACCCAGGCATGTGCCCTGACTGGGAATCGAACCAGCCACCTTTTGGTTTGCAGGCCTGCACTCAATCCACTAAGCCATACCAGCCAGGGCAGATATTCATTTCTTACTAATGCATCCTTAGGCCAGCTGCAGTTAGGCTGATCTTAGCTGGGCTTGGCTCCAGGCTGTGGGTTCAGATCATCTCTGCTTCATATGTTCCTCATCCTCCTTAGGCCAGCAGCCTATTCAAGGCATGCTCTTCACATACTATGGCAGGCATGGTAGAGTGTGGAATGGAAACACATGATATCTCTTAAGGCCTAGACTCAGAACTAGCACAGTATTCCTTCTGTCCACATTCGATTGGCTAAATCCTATGGGGAGGGGAATATACTGTACCCATGGAGTTGGGGAGAGGTAAGGTGGGAAGGAATGACCATATGCTAAACAATAGTCTACTCTACAGGTTGTGTTCTTCTTTTCTTTTTTGTCTGTTTCTATACATTTATCATTTTTAATGCTGCTATAGAAAAAAACTCATATTTCACAATTTACAAAGTTGATTAAATGTATTATAAGGCTTTGCTTTCTATCACTTTTCTGACAGGTACAATATTTTTCCCTTTGGTTCATTAAGCAATTATATTAAGACATTATGGAGGATGGTGAGTGAGGCTTATACCATGGGGGAGGTGTCACTTGAGAATGCATTCAACCGTAAATATCATGAATTTACAGTTGCTGAAACAAACAAGTTTATTTTCTCCACATGACAAGCCGTTCAAAGGCAGGCAACCTTCGGGTGGGCAATGTCATCATGGACCCAGCTTTTATCTCTTTCTGCTCCATGATTTAATCGGCTTTTGTCTTCATGGTTGTAATAGGGCTGGTGCAGCTCCATATATCAAGTCTACATCCCAGGTGGGGAGAAAATGACAGATGACCATGGCAGCTGCACAATATACTCCTGCATTCAGAAAGGAAAAGTTTCCCAGAAGCATCCTTGGTAGATGTTCACTTATATGTCATTAGAAAATAAGGTTTCATGCTTTATAGCCTTAATTTTAAAAAAAGCAAGGGTGAAAGCTATTAAAAAGAGGTGTTGAGATAATCTATGGTGTCTACCAGAAGGGGTCAGACACACCTGATCGCTGTACCCAATCATCCCTACCTCTAAGCAATCCTTACCTTCAGGTATCCATTTGTAACAAGTAGAAAATATACATCTCATGGATATCCCCAAGTAAATGATAACTGTGTCCTTGGACTTCTGTTCCACTTAGGAACTTGTCCATCTGAGCTTTTCATCAGGTCACATAGAAATTGATTATGAGTTTTCTGGATTGATTTAGAAGTTTTGATATTTTCAAGAAATGCTATCACTTTTAGTGATTTGAAAAATATCAGGCAAAGCTACTATTTTAGGGTGTAGCCTTGGGCAAGTTAGTTAACTACTCTGAGCTTATTTAAAAAATATCTTGCCAGGTTGTTGTGAAGATAATAAACTATGTTTTAAAAGAACTTCACGTTTTCCCTGGCACTTAGAAGTTGTGTTTTATTATTTGCAGCCAAATGCATTCCTTAATTGATATACTCTCTATGCTTTTAGCCTCACCATCTACCACAATGTTTCAATATAATACTCTGATGAACCAAAGGGGTAAAATGTACTTGTCAAAAATGTATATACTGCAAAATGTTATAATCAGCACTTGATATCATTACCATAATTGTTCTAGGATACTCCAACTCATTCTAATGAGTTGGAAAGTTCATCCTCTTTTAAATATTTGATAACTTTGCAAATAGTTTCAGAGCAATATAAGGCTACCAATAATATGTCCAGAGCCTGTGTCCAGAATCGCTTTCATCAGGCTGCTCAGTGTGCATCATCAGTGTGCATCAGGCTTCTAGAATGGTCAGATGGTAAGTGGATGAGTGGATGGGACTTTTTAAAATGTGAAAGAGAAATGCAGAGTAATAAAAAATATCATTCCTGAAACATAAACTCTAGGCCAAATAGAAACTGTCTTCCTCCTTCCCTTCCTGTCTGCTCATCACCAAAGCTCCTCTCTGCTCCTCCTTAAGGCAGAGGTAGGGAATTGGGAGAGAGTGAGACAATTTCTGCCTGTACCACATTTTTGTAGAGACAAAAGCATTTGCTTTTCACTATTCTTCTTAGTCCTCAAAATCACTTGTTACAGCACTTACACACATGTTATTTTTCCCTCTCTGCTGTAATTGGGATTCAGGTCCAACCACCGAGCTAAAAACCTAACTAAATATTCTACATCAAGAACCAATTAGACTATTCAGTCATTAACTGCACATGATATTAACCCAGATGAACAGATACATGGCCTGTTACAAGCTCATTGGTAGTTTAAGTGTTCACGTTGAATTTCTTTCAACTTCACACACTAGAAGTAATCATAGGTTCTCTACCTTTATCTATAAAAGATTAAACCCAGTAATTTAGGGGTGAAGAGAAAGCAATCATCAAAATTCTAAAAAGGAATTACTTCTTCCTATTGTTAGTGCCTAGTGATCACTTTGAAGGTGAGAGGGCTTAACTTCAGTAACAGTCCTCAGGTCATAGGGGTCATCTAAAATTTTTGATTCTGCACATACTTCACTGTCTAGGCTGATTTTCATAATCCCAGGAAGTAGGAGTGTGGATACCTTATTTGCTCTCTTGACGACTGATAGGTATGAAGAAAATGGGGATGTGGTGGTAGAGGAGTCTTCTAAGTGTCATTAGCACCTAAACAAGAGAGAGGACAGTCTTGACACTTCAGCAAGGTTTATGCAAACCCTGATTTGCTTGAATCATCATAAGAGATCAGGGATTGCAGGTGCTAGATGTTATCAGTGACGTGCATCAGGGAGTGAACAAGTTCCCATTAGGCCAGGAGCAAGCTGGCATGGAGCCGCGAGTATGTTTTGCTTGGATCAATAAATTATTCTTGCTTGAGGATAGGTAAGGGTTTTGTAACATCAAAATTTCATACAGTAATGCCAAGTTGGAGAGAAAAAAGGAGGAGGAAGTGTTGAAAGTGGAGTGTGTGAGAATACCAATTTCACAGTTTAAGCCAATATTGTCTCTTCCTGTTTAGAAAAAATATATACTTAGATATTACTTTGAAAGTAGGTTCCAAGTATTCCACAAACAATGTTAATATCCTCTGTCTTTTTTCTTTTCCACTTGGGCAACAGGACGACATAGTAATCCATGCAATTTATAACCTGTCAGGAGGCGAGTACACCAACATTTCAGAATTTAAATTGTCCACTGAGCAGATGAGTGTGGCTGGCAGACATATTAGGCTCACCCCTTATAACTGTTGACCCCCATTATCGTCTCTTTGAAGGTAAAACACAACTAGTTCCTTTCATGCTCTTCGGATAGTCTTTGAGTCATTCCTTCATTCTTGCAAAGCCCAAAGCTTGCCTTTCCTCACTTATATTCCACATTACACTAGGCGACCTTTCAAAGCAAATGGAAGAAGTTCAGGAGCTCAGCTCACATTAATCTCACTGAGTTTTATCCTGCTCCTCAGCTTCTGTGTTTGGACAGCAGATCCTTTTCCCGGGGCCTTCACGATCCCCTTGAATAGGTGAGGAAAGGGAAGGCTCTGACCATGTTTTCTCTCTTCTGATGAAAATAGCACAGCATTTATCTCATGATTGGGAGGTCACAAGGTAAAAAAAGGCTCCTCCCACTTATATGCACTTAATGGTTGGCCTGTTTCCCTTTTCCAAAGTGCTCTTCTGAGTATTATATTCCTCTCTATCCCAAGACCTTACACAAAGTGGATGTTTAATATATGTTGATTGAATGGACGGATGAACCATTGAGAAATTTCATTTATCCCCAGTAAGGACAGAGATCAATGATCTCATACTGTACCCAATACTAGTCTTGGGACTAAAGAATGCTAATACAAGAGCTAGAAAGCCCCTTTCTCTCCTCCTCTCTCCTGACCTTACCTCCGTCACCAAATCGTCAGGCCTTGCACAACTCATGTAGCATTCCAGCATTTCGCCACTTGTTTGAGGCAGAGAAATAAACTTGATGAAGGTCCATAACTAATGGAGACAACAACAAAAAAAGGAAATGGAAATAGAACTACCACATGATCCAGCAATTCCACTTCTGGATATTTATCCAAAAATACAAAAACACTAACTCAAACAGGTATCTGCACCACCATGTTCATTGCAGCATTATTTACAATAGTCAAGACATGAAAGCAACCTAAGTGTCCACCAGTGGGTGTGTGGATAAAGAAGATGTAGTGTATACAGTTGACCCTTGCGCAGTGCAGGGGTTAGGAATGCTGATCCTCCATGTAGTTGAATATCTGCATATAACTTTTGGTTCCCCCCAAATTTAACTACTAGTAACCTACTGTATATTATTATGCACATTTCATTGCAGTAAATGATAAAATGCAGTAGTAGCTATATATATTTTATTCATTTATGACATACCTAACTTTTTCTTATTTTTTAAATATTTCTAGGCTATGTGGTTCATCTGTGAATTTTTTCAAATTGTTGCAAATCTCCAAAAAATTTTCCAATATATTTATTGAAAAAAAATCCATGTATAGGCAGACCCATGCAGTTCATAGCCATGTTGTTCAAGGGTCAAGTGTATTTACAATGGAATAATATTCAGCCATAAAAAATAAGGAAATCTTGACATTAGGAACAACAAAGATGGAACTCGAGGGCATTATGCTAAGTGAAATACGTCATACAGAGAAAGACAAATACTGTATGACCTCACTTATAGGTGGAATCTAAAAAAATCAAACGCATAGAATTAGAGATAATTGCCAGAGGTAGGGTGTGGGAGGTGGGAAAAATGGGTGAAGGAAGTCAAAAGGTACAAACTTCCAATTATAAAATACCTCAGTCCTAGGGATGTAATGTACAGCATGGTGACTATAGTTAATAAAACTGTATGGTATATTTAAAAGTTGCTAGGACAGTAGATCTTAAAATTCCTTATATAAGAAAAAATTATAGCTATGTATGGTGATGTATGTTAACTAGACTTACTGTGGTGATCATTTCACAATATATACAAATATTAAATCATTATGTTGTATGCCTGAAATGAATATAATGTTATCTGTCCGTTATATCTCATTAAAAGAGAAGAAAAGAAAGGAAATGCCACGCTCCCTATCCAGGATGATAATGAGCTGACGTCTACAGAGGAGTTTCTCGGCTGTAAAATACCATGATCACAAGCGATTATATCATCATTAGAATTATTTCACTTTGCTGACGTCAGGTAACCCTTTTAGAATGCTGTTTTCTGAGCAGAGGAAATGAAGCTGGAAGGCTGGAAAGCTCCACGCACCGATACTGATGACACACAAAGCCTTTTCTGCAGCCCCAGGCTTTTTGTGCACAGCTTCTTGCAATTCATTGTTTTCCTTGAATCTTCAGTCCCCAAATACAGATCGAGAACTTTGGTATATTCTGGGAACTCTGATAAATCCAAGGATAAAAAAGTGACTAAGTAGTCAGGACCCCTACCACTCCCAAGTCACAGTAGTCTGTGTTTAACTGCCATGTCACTTTAAAAATGTTGGAAAACCCAGCCCTGGCTGGTGTAGCTCAGTGGATTGAGCACGGGCCTGTGAACCAAAGGGTCACCGGTTCGATTCCCAGTCAGGGCACATGCCTGGGTTTCGGGCCAGGTCCCCAGTGGGAGACACATGAGAGGCAACCACACATGGATGTTTCTCTCCCACTCTTTCTCCTTCCCTTCCCCTCTCTCTAAAAATAAATAAATAAAATATTTTTAAAAATAAAAATAAAAATGTTGGAAAACCCATGTCACTTTCTCACCCATTTTAAAGTGGATATCTCAAATTTTACCTCATAAATTTAAATATTTATAAAGGTCAGAAATACCGATGCATTATAAATATGAACTCTTTTAGAACAAAACAGATAAATCACTTATTTAAATGTATCCAACAGAATCTACATACTACTTGATACTTATCATTATTCATATTTTTTTAATATAGAAGGTAATTTTATAGTTTTTTTCCTCCCAAATCTCATATTTTCATTCCACTTCTGCTACGGAATTTATCTTAATAAAATTTATTTTTATGTTTGAAAGACTGGTTATGCTATAACACACACACACATACACTTTTTTTCATATGACCATTCAGTTCAGCATTTTCACCGAAGTATAGCTCAGCCATGGATGTCATTGTTGGGTTCAAATCCCAGCTCTCCTGTGAAATAGTCGTGTCTTTGACTAAGTTATTTAACCTCTATGAACTTCAATGTCCTCTTCCATAATATTCAGAAAATAATGTTACCTACTTTGTAACATTGCTGAAAGGATTAAATAAATCAATATGTAGAAATACTTATTGCAGTGCCTGGCATATAGCAAACATTTAATAAATGATGGCAAATCATTCATCTACCACGCAAAATACCTCTTCATTCATGTTATGAGAGGCACCCTGCACAACATCTTCTCCCACATGTACTGGGTCCCCATGTACTAGGTCCACATGTACTAGGTCCATACGTACTAGGTCTATATTTTGTCCAGCCCTGCTCCTTTATTCCTAGAGCCCCTAATGCAAACCACCAATTTGCTAGGAATTCTTTTCTTTGAGAGCGTCTCAAAATTTGATGAATGAACAAATTACTACATTCCTCTTGACTATCTGCCCATTGCCAGGACAAACTGCCAAATTGCTTAATATACAAACACAAGAAACTAGAGTTTTCTGGCCATTCTAACAAGCTATAAGGAAGCGATCAACTATCATGCATGCGTTTTTCCTCACATGTCATTTGTACATCACACTATAGCTTTAACTTACTTCAAGATGATTTCTAAATAATCCTTAATCAAAAGAACCTCCAGGGTGATCGATGTATGCTGTTTTCTGGTAATCCTATTGTCTTAGGGTAATTTTTCAAGTAACCTTTTACTAGTAACAGTGATCACTTCTTTGATTTCCTTAGGAACACACCCAAGGGATATGAACACACGATGAAAAGAAAAACCAGGGGCCAGGATGTGAGCCCTTGGAACTCCCATACATGGCTGATGGGAGTGTAAAATAGTGCAATGACTTTGGAAAACTTTTAGGCAGTTCCTTATAAACTTAAAATCCATCTATCTTATGACCAAGCAATTCTACTCGTAGGCATTTACTCAAAAGGAACAAAACCATATCCACTGAAAGATTCAAACAAAAATACTTATTCTGCTTGATTCATAATAGCCAACAATTCAAAATGTCTATCAACAGGGGAATGGATAAACAAGTTGTTATATGTATACAGTGAAATACAACTCAGCAATACAATAGGATGAAGCTCTTGATACACACAACTCAGATGAATCTCAAGAATGTTAAGTGAAAGAAGCCAGATATAAATGTTCACATACTATATGTGAACTTCATATTTATATGAAGTTCTAGAACCTGCGTTAATAGAAATCAGAACAGTGATTTCCTATGGAGAGGGGACAGTGATTCTTAAGGACTATAAAAATCTTTATTGGGTGATGAAAATGTCCGTCGTCTTGAATGGGGAGGAAGGTACATGGGTGTATACCTTTGTCAAAATTCATCAGACAGTACACTTAATATCTGTCTGTGTCATTAGAAGTGAATGAATACTTTCAATAAGAAAACTGAGAAAGAGAAGAGAAACAGAGCAGCATCTAAATCTACACTTGTAAGAGATCATCTCATCTTAATCTCCTGTATTTCAACGTCAGAAAATTCCATACGACAGCTCAAGGGGATGGCCACTAAGCTTCAGCTAGGGGAAACACAAAGTCACAGCCAAGTCTGTTTCATCTTAAGGCTGAATCACACTGCTGGCTCCTGTTGGGCTTACCATTAACTAAACGTTTTGCCCCCACCAGCTAGGACTTCCCTTGTGAATTCTCGTCAACCCTGAATGCTCTCACCCAGTGGTTCCTGTTAGCATAGTTAATATTTACACGAAGCATCAACACTTCTGCCAGCGTCTTTAGAATTCCTCCTCTATAAGCCACTCATGGCCCCTGCAGTTGTTATTGTAATTAGAGTATCTTAGACAACTATAGGAAATTTGAGATAAAATCACCCAGAGGCCTTTGAAAGATTAGTCTCATATAGACGTGTTCTATGAATATGCCAGGAATAAAACTGCATTACAATATAAGAGACCTGCATCAGAACCAGAAAGCTGACTGAGGAGTTTGGTTGCTTATGTAACGAACGTAGGAATCTTTATAATTAGGCTGTTGCACTTCATGAAGCCAGGGTTGGGATCAGAACTCAAATCGTGACTGACGTGGATGTTTCTTTCCCTTCTCAGGCAAGACTGCAGCATTAGGTTACACCCAGACTGCTGCTGCAGGAGTGAAGGGAGAGCAATGACCTCCTTTCTGCTACTGGACTTGAAGGTCCAGGAACAGACAGACAATTCCATGAAGGGGGTGGAGGGTTAGGGTTAGAAAAAAAATATGAATACGCACCTGGGAAATAACACAATGTAATCAATCCTCTCCTTGTGAAATATGAAATGTTTAACTTTTCTGATTTTCTTTTTTGTTTTGTTTTGTTTTCAAATCAGATAGGGCAAAAACTTTATTGGATACCACAAATGAATAATCAAGTTCTATGAATTTCTCACTGTGGCCCTACTGGCTAAGAGGAGAAAGAGGGAAAATGGTTGAAGAGATACCCAAGAGGAGAGGCACATACAAATGGGAAAGATTTGCACATTTATGTGTTCCACACCCCCAAAATAATAATAGCGCCCACTTATTAAATGCTGACTATTTGCCAGTCACTATATCAAGCACCTCAGAAGTTTCATAAGTTCTATTATTATCTCCATTTTGCAGGTGAGGAAAGTGAAGATTAGCGAGGTTAAAAAATTGGAATCTACGTAGGGAACAGTAGTGCTGCGATCAGAACCCAGACAGTGCACCCAGTGAGCCTGAACCTTTCACTACTGCATTATACTGGCCCCCAGGCCCCAATCCCCAACCCATCTCCATTGTGGGGAACACCGATGTCTCTTCCAAAGATTTGCAAGGAAAAATACAACCCCAACCTGTTAAATCTCTCAGAGCAAAAGATAGTAGTATCTCAAAGGAGGTTTTTAACCTTAATGCATATCCGTGGATATATGGTGAACAAGGAATCAAGGAGATTGTTAAAAATTAAAAGTTCTGCTGGAAGCAAAATAAAAACCTGGAGCGTTTTCACCGTAATCGATTTTCTGGGTTTCTGTTAGGCTAGAAGGATTGTCAAGGAATAGTTTATTTTAAATCCAAAACTGACACAGCCTTTAAAGTTAAATAAACCCAAAGTAAGAGGGGGGAAAAAGCACCTATCTGGTGAATGACTCACATCAGCTCTCGGTCATGCACTACTTCATTCCTAGCCTATCTTTTTGATCATCACATTTACACCGTCCAGAAGGACGCTGTCTGGACTCCCTGTCTATCATTAGCTACTAAGTGCTCCAGCTATTCCCTGTGATTCTTCCACATTTGCTAAAAATAATAAGAAAAACGTTCACCCTGAGCTTTACTTTTAAAACCCTTTTCAAAGTCCCCAATACTTCCCTATGAAGATTCTCACATTCAGATCAGGGTTTCTTAAAGGATAACATTTTAAATGTTAAAACCATGACTCTCCTACATATAGAGAGTATATCACTGATTTATTTATCTTGTTAATCAGAGAAGAGCAAGGTAGTAAAGGTGGTTCAGAGGAAAATTCGAGGGGCTGAGTCTACATAGGCACTGAAAAAAGAAGGGCGGGAATAAGATGACTGAATTAGATACAAAAGTAATGTCCTCCAGAGCCACGAAAATGCCACCGTTGGGGTTATCTGTTTTACTGGAGGAAAATATTGACTGCTCAACCAGACTAAAAAGGTTCAAGTGATTATTTAACCTCTCAGAAGGTGGGCCCTCATCAAGAGCAAACAGTGAATTAAATGAAGGTAAATTTCCCTCTACGATGGAATAATCCGAGGGTGGGTCTGGTAGGAAAGGCTCTCGTGTGCCACTAAAAGGACATGCAGTCATCCTTTGGCCTTATTTCCAAGTTTTCGATCATTTTTCTGGGCGAATTTTGTATTTCAAAAGTTTTTGTAGCAATAGGCATGGAATTTCACAGTCTTCAAAATTCCCATGAGCCAAGCTGTTCTTTGTAAGGCTGACTTTGATTTATGACTCTGGATTTCCAGCCTGACCCCTGGCCATCAGCTGATTCTAGATGGTGTCAGGTAGATTCGCTCCAGTCCTGTGACTCTGTCATCAAGTTTGGTAGGAGTGGAATGCCAGTCTACTTTCAAGCTCCTTTCCCTCTCTTCCCTGGCCCTAATTCCAAAGCCTAAAGGATACTATGAAAAACTACAGTCAAACATCTTCAGAAGGATACAAGCTACTTTTGGGTCACCCTGCCTTAAGTTCCTCTGTGTTCACTGTTGATGGCTTTTCATCCGTTCTTTCTGGAAGGACAATTGACCATAGGAGCTCTGGAAGGTTGTACACTGCGTTCCTGCTCACAGTGTCTTCTGCCTTCTTTTAATTCAGCCTTCACCCCTAAGCAGGCTTGTGTGGCTCAGAAATGCCCTGTGAAGGAACCATACTTGATCTGGCCCTAGAAATATGGATAGAACTTGGAAGCATAGAAAGAAGAGTTGAGGGCATTCCATGCAGGAATAATAAGGTGAGCAAAGGCATAGAGTGAGAACAAGAATGCCATGACTGGTTTGACCAGAACCTAGGTTTGGGAATGTAAGAAATAAGAGTGACAAACACAAGGTATGGGGCACACAACATAAGTAGAAGGGGATGTTTGTTGAGTGCCTATTATATATCAGGCACTTTTGAGACTCATTTTGCAATGCCATTTTAAAATATTATTCCCTGGAGCTCCAGTGGCGCAATTGGTTAGCGCGCAGTACTTATAAAATAGTATTCCCTATTCTTCAAAGCAACATGCTCGAGAGAGACCTTTCACTATTAAAATATAAACACAGAGTATTCTTTTTCTTAACAGTATATGCCTTCCATTTCCCTTATCAATAAATCACTATTAGATGGCAACTGTTTAGAACATTTGGCGTGAGTATGGCCTCAGCTGCAAACTCCGCACAGCCTATTCTCTGATGCCTGGGTCCTACATGACAGATCACGGCCTAAAATTGATAGAGCCAGCACAATAATCACAACCCAGCTAATGTTTACCGAGCAACTATTATATTCCAGGCATATTCTAATTAATTTACATGCGCTCTCCCCTTTAAGTCCTGTGACAACCCTATGAGGTAAACACTGAGATCAATTTCCATTTTGCGGGAAAGGACTCCCTGAAATGAGATGAGCAACAAAGGCAAGGTCACAGAGTGGTAAGTGGTGGCCCTAAGATTTGAATCCAGGCCTCTGACTCGACATTGAAGAGAAATCTATGAAAGAAAACACGCTGTCATGCATACCCGATAACTGTGGCTCTTCCAGGACTTGTCGTCTAAGGTGTGCTCTCTCACCGTGATGTCACACCATCTTACCTCCACCCTGCCGGTCTGACCGAAGTCAAGGACCAACATGCTGATGAAACTGGCCTAGCTAAAATAATGATCTAACAACAGCAATACAAATGTCAGAACATCTCAATCAAGTGTGGTGGTGAGAGACAGAGTAAAGGAACGAAGAGACTAGAAAAGGGCAGTGGGCACAGTGTTTAGGCTCAGATTCTGGAACTAGACTTCCTGAGGTCAAAATTCGGCTTCTTGACTTACTAGCTGTGTGACATTGAACAAGTTACTTAACCTCTCTGTGCCTTGGTTTCCCCATTTATAAAATGGTGGTCATAGTAACCCCCACCCGAAGGTCCTTAGAAGGCTTAAATGAGTGACTGCTTGTAAACCATGTGGAACAGTGCCCAGCATATATTAAGTATATAATAAATAAATAACCCGAATCAAGGAAATCGCAGGTGAGCCAATCACAGTCCTTCATGCCTAGAATCACATGGACATATTTAAAATCATATAAAATAGAAAAACAGATGCAAGACTAGATTAGCAACTCCTCTGCAGGCAAGTAGATAGGATTTCAAAAACTTTGCTCATAAAGCTACATCAAGGGTAGCACATGGCATGTCCTGGGGATAGGCATAATTAACTTGCTTTGGTTCCAGCACAGCAGCATTGACACGTATCATTGTATGCGTCCTTAAACATCAATAACGAAAGCTTCTGAGTACAAGTGTTCAATAAAGACAGATGAGTATTTCCCTAAAGTAATTCAATTTTCCTACTGGGTGATCCATTCATTGTGCTGACTGAAAATGGTTCGTCAGCCACATCAGATAATATTTTCCAGGAATGGGAATTATCCATATTAAGGTAACATCCCACCAAAACGATGTAGTGGAAGCTACGAAATTGCTAGATTGTATATATTTTATTAAGTAATTAGACAGGGACAAGATTGGTGGGCTGAGTCTTGCCAGCCTCTCCAGACCCTCCTTTTTTTCCCTCCTGAAGATTTCTGCCTTTACCAGCTAGACTCTGCCCTTTCCATTTTAGGGCTTTCGCTTTACCTTCTTCTACCTCTTCCTACCCCCTTCCCTCTGGCAATCCCCGTACTGTTGTCTGTGTCCGTTAGTCTTTCTTTTTCTTCTTTGCTTAATCTCTTCAGCCCCTCACCCAGCCCCCATACCCCTCCCCTCTGAAAGCTGTCAGTCTGTTCCCTGGATGCATTAGTCTATCTCTGCTTTGTTTATTAGTGTATTTTGTTCATTAGATTCCACATATAAGTGAAATCACATGGTATTTGTCTTTCTCTGACAGGCTTATTTCACTTAGCATAATGTTCTCCAGGTCCATCCACGCTATTGACAAAGGGTAAGATTTCCCTTTTTATAGCTGAGTAGTGTTCCATTGTAGAGATATGCCACAGCTTTTTTTTTATCCACTCATCTTCTGATGGGCACTTGGGCTGCCTCCAAATGTTGGCTGTTGTAAATAATGGGAGCAATGAACATAAGGGTGCATATTACTCTTTTGAATTAGTGTTTCAGGTTGCTTTGGATGTATTGCCAGAAGTGGAATTGCTGGGTTATCAGGCAGTTCCATTTTTAATTTTTTGAGGTAACTCCATACTGCTTTCCACAGTGGCTTCACCAGTCTGCATTCCCATCGACAGTATACTAGGGTTCCCTTTCCTCCACATCCTTGCCAACACTTATTGGTTGATTTATTGATGATAGCTATTCTAACAGCTATGAGGTAGTATCTCATTCTGCTTTTAATATGCATTTCTCTAATGATTAGTGACAATAAGCATCTTTTCATATGTCTATGGGCCATCTGTATGTCCTCTTTGGAGAAGATAAGGAACTGACAAAGCTCAACGCTCAAAAAACAATCCAATTAGGAAATGGGCAAAGGACCTGAATAGACAGTTTTCCAAAGAAACTTATACAATTTTATTAACCGATGTCACCTCAATAAATTCAACAAAAATTAAGAGACAAAACCCCAAATATTAACAACAAGAACAAAACAAAACATGGGAAACACCCTTATAAATGGAAGTTTCACTTGTAAGTAAAAATGTCTCTGATGAAAGGGTAACTTTTACTTGGTTTTAGAGTTTTTGTTGTGTCTGCTGTTTACTGAAAATAATCAGCTGACAATAATCCTTATGTCAAAAAGGCATATTTTTGAGTGGCAAATTCCACTCTCCTCCATTGATTTAATGACCTGTTGTTGTCTCGAAACTCTTTAAAAATTTTTAACAAGGGGCCCTGCGTTTTCACAAATTATGTAGCTAGTCCTGCTGTTATGCACTAAGAACAATTTTAACTTACCATTTCATATTGTTGACAAAGTACATCCAGCCTAAGAAAAAGTCTTATAAAAGTTTATTTGGGCCAAACGGAGGATGGTTGATTAGAAGCAAAATCTCAATGGACTGAGTCAATGCTTCAGAAAAGGACAGTTTTACTCCTTAGAATCAAAGGAGAGATGTAAGGAGTGGAGGTGGTAAAAGCCACATAAAAGCCATTGGTGGTAGATTAGGGAGGCAGTAGGAAGCAAAGTGGGAAATCTCTGAGATTATATAAAAAGTAAAATGGAGAGACACTTCTTTCACATTGGTGGGTATAGTACAATCTTAACAGTTAACATTTACATCACATAGAGATGGTATGCGGGGAACAAAATAACAATAACAATGACAATGAGGGCTTTCAAGGTCTCAGGCTCTACTGGGAGGTTGTGCCCCGAGGGGTCTGGAAAGGGGGCATTACTCTGACATTCCAAAGATATGTTATCTTAGATACAAAAAGACAATAGACGGGCTCATTTAAGGTAAAGATTGACCTTTGTCAAGGAAGATGAGGGCCTAGGACGGGAGTACCCACCATGACTCACTTTTAGTTAGAAAGTTGTAATTTCAGATCATCCTATGTGGTTATGTTAGGTCTCTGAGTTTGCAAGGCCGCCACACAAACCTCCCCTGAGCTAGTCAGGTTTAGTATATGGCCCCTTTTCATCCACAAGGTTTGTAACACCGTCAAGCCACTCAAAATTTTGAGAGTAAAAAAAGTTAAACGACCTTTATTCGTATGTATAACTCCACAGAAATGTTTTCTATTGAAGGGGAGAATAGGTCACTCCCAAATATGCTACTTTAGCATGTGAATTTGAAGTCGATCAAAGCCCAAAAGACTCAGGAAGAGCTTTTTACCACCCCCACCCCCACCCCCTTAACATCCTGTAAGAATTTAGCTACAGGGCCTGGTCCAGGAAGAGAGCTATCTATCATCAGAGATAACAGCAGAGTATGGGGTAGGTGTAGTGGGCTGGAGCAGCTTAGCAGGTCCTTTTATTCAAATTCCTCTCTGTCTCCCATTGTCTCTGCTTGGCACAGGAAACATCTGTTTACCAAACATTTGTTCCTCCCATTTTCCTGTGCATTATCTTCTTTTCCTTTGAAGTCCAAGACTCCTTCCCTCTTTCTCCTCAACTCAGGATGGCATACAAGGCTCAATTGCCTATTTTTGAGCTTCTCATGTTTATGTGAGGCTCGCATATATACAAAATTAAATTTGTTTTTCTCCTCTTAATCTGTCTGATGTTAGTTTAATTATTAGACCAGATAAAAAATGCTAGGAGGATAGAGGGAAGTTTTAATCCCTTACAGTGTATTCTTTCATCTCTTAAGTCTAGTTTGCCTGAAGAAAATTAGAAGGAGAAAAGCTCTTTAAATTATGTTAGGGTTATGCAACAACCCCCCCTCACCCAAATGGCAGCAATAAGATAACAGGTACTACACTTCTTACTGGAAATATAAAAATACTTATTCCATAAAAGTAATTTTAATATTTTCAGTGTTATGATAGTATTGAAAGTTTAAAACCAAGTCATAATTATATACTATTTGTATAGTTATAAATAATTTAGTTCATTTGTGGTCAAAATGAAATACATACTTCCAAAGTACCACATTAAACAGTTCCTAAGAATCCACCCAGCTATTCACACAGAAGGCAGGAATTGCTGGTATGAATGTTTCATTACTATCATTACTCCATCATATCTCCCGGCCCACGAAGGAGGACCAGTGGTTGTGTTTGCCCTGAAAGCAAGTGTGAACAATGATTGGCTCTATCTTAGAATCCAAGAAGATGCTGATGGGACACAAGCATTGCCTAAGGGCAGCAGCAAGGTTTCAGTGGCCTGCCTCTGATTTCCAAATCATGCTGGCCAGCTTCCAGCATTCTACAATTAGGTATACAAAACTATTCAGGCAACGGTGGTGTTTTTTTAAGGGGGGCTACTCTTCGTCTTGTTTACAATGGGAAGAACACACTCTTTTTGAGAAGAAAGCATATTTAAATTCAATGATCAATCCCCTTTTCGTAAGGAAGTAGTTTACAAGGCAAGGGAAGACAAAACCATATGACTTCAGCAGTGTTTTACTCGATAACGAAAGTTTAAAGTTAAGTTTCTATAGTCAGACCAATATTTGCTAGGGATTTAGCCCCAGAAATGTTACCCCATGGTTCACCCTGCCTACTTATTTCCTGCAGGAAAGAATGCTCTAACCTGATTATAGACATTGTATACACGTGTATATACATATGCATAAATTCACAAATATGCATACATATACACTCATAAAATACACACACATAGTAGCCATGAGTATTTTAATTTTCTCTGATTATGTTCCATAAAAAGTGTTGCTCAGTCATGGCTATTCCTTTACACTTTATAATATTCCTACTGACTATAGAAGATTATATATTGCCATATGCATATCCAAGTAGCATTTCTAAAGTTTATGTGCACATTTCCCTTCTTCCTATTCCAGAATTTTCACCATTTCCTTTAAAACATTACCTCTTCATGAAATCACAAAAAATGCCCATTTTACTGATTAAAGGCCTTTAGCAGACACAGGGTAATTAGTCTAGACATTCCTTTGGAATAACTTTGGGTATGTACAAAGAACTTCCAGCAAATGGATTCAAATCTATCAGTTTTGAACATTTACAACTTCAGAAAAAAGTGAAGCGTTTAAGACTTGAAATGGATTCATCCCGTCATTTATTTTAGAAAGCCAAGATTCTATGTATCTCACAGCTGTAGGACTTTTATCTTTTAGGGAAGAAGCTGGTACAAATGCGTAGCTTTCATCCTGAGTCTCTGTAGGGAGCCTCTACATTCTGGAAAGTCATTTTTATCTGGCATTTTTCTCATCTAAACTTTCCATTAATATTTACAATGAGTCATACTCACTATAATGACGTAGAGCTTCTGAGTCTTAAAAAATGAATTTTATATTATTGTTGTAGTGTTTAGTATTTTACTAGGTTCTAGGTTTTAAAAATTACTACGCTGTGTATGATAGATATAGCAGAAGTTTTGATAATGTAGCACACATTTGCTAATCATGACAGATGATAAAGAAGTGTTCTATTCTCATAAGAAATAACACAAGACAAACAGTCATTTTCATTATTTATGATCAAGGGTAAGTTACAGAGGCTAATTTTTTTTTGCCTCTGGCTAAAAATTAATTTTACTGGATAGGGAACTGATCCATTTTTTAAAACATGTATACTTTTAACCTGTATATAGTACAGAATCTATGTGAAGAAAACTTTAAAACTCTACTGGACAGCAGAGAGAGAGAGAGAATCAACTTAAAAATATGTTTTTTTTTCATAGAAAGAGCCAATATCTTAAAGCATCAGTTCTCAATACTTCTATCAGAAATTAAAGCATGATAAAAATGAGTCTAGTTAAAACAGTTTGATTCTGACATCTACTAGATAGATAGATCAATGTAACCAAATATGGAATATTGAAATGGAGTAAAACAATTCAGGGACTTAGTAAATCATTGGAGAAGCATTTTATATCAGTGGAAAGAATATGGATTATTCAATAAATTATATTTCAACAGCAAAATACCTGTGTGGGAAAAATTAAAATGAATTTATTTCTCATTCCTTACAACAAATGTAAAGTCAAGATATATTGAAGATTTAAATTCAACAAAAATTAAAGCAGATACATGGGAAAGCTTGAAGCTGTCTGTTTTAAAAAATATAATCTTAAGGAGGAATGGCTTTTCTAATTAAGATGCGAAGCCCAGATGTCATAAAACTGGATCTCAACCTTGGCTGCACTTTAGGATCACCTGGAGAACTTGTAAAAAATTTCAGTCCTTGGATTCTACCCTGGACAAAATGAATCAGAACTTCTGGGGCTCAAGTCTCTTTTTTTGTTTGGTTTTTGTTTGTTTGTTTGGTTGGTTGGTTGGTTGGTTGGTTGTTTGGTGGATGGATTTTTTTAATGCTCTCTGGGCTTTGGATACATTGTTCGGCTTAAGAACAACTGTCAAAAAATTATATGAGAATACCTTGAGATGACCTCCCACATCACTGTGGAAACCAGCAGACATTCTTTGTCAAGAGTGGTCCAACTGCCACTTTACTCTACAGCTGCCATACGGCACCCTCCTCTCCGTCAGAGGCTTGCTGCCTTCTAGGCCTCACCCAGACACAAAAGGACAGATCCTTTCCACTCCTGGAATGCTAAAAATCTAAGTGTCCATCAGAAGGGATGCTTGCAAGAAACAGAAGTCATGCTCAAATTGGCTAATTTCAGAAGACTTTAATAATTGATGTTGCATACAGTTGGAACCAATCATATCTTGATTGTGGTGGTGATTACGTAAATCTACAAATGTGAGAAAATGTTACAGGACTATACAAAAAAAAAGGCGTGGATGTGAAAA
The DNA here is from genome assembly GCA_004027735.1 of Carollia perspicillata. Classification (NCBI taxonomy): domain Eukaryota; kingdom Metazoa; phylum Chordata; class Mammalia; order Chiroptera; family Phyllostomidae; genus Carollia; species Carollia perspicillata. The sequence continues at coordinate 52,434 of PVKM010000703.1, forward strand.
CAGATGAGATCTGAGTAAGGTATATAGTGTAGTCAATAGTATTGTGCCAGAAAACTGATGGTATGAGTTCCTGTCTAAAAAGTAAATTCCCTTATTTGGGTACTCTTAAGTATGTAAGGTGTTATCATTGGAGGTAACTGAGGGAAGGCACACAGAACTTCTCTGTACCATTTTCCCAAGATTTTGTGTGTCTATAATTATTTTTTTAAGTTGAAAAAAGAGAGACTGGCCCTATCTGGTGTGGCTCAGTGGATTGAGCCCCAGTCTGCGAACCAAAAGTTTGCCAGTTCCATTCCCAGTCAGGGCACATGCTTGGGTTGTGGGCCAGGTCCCCAGTTGGGGATGTGAGAGAGGCAATCAATTGATGTTTCTCTCCCTCTCTTTCTCCTTCCTTTCCCCTCTCTCTAAAAATAAATAAATACAATCTTTAAAAAATATATGTTCAGTTGATTGGATGAGGCCCAACCACATCAGGGAATGCAATCTGCTTTATTTGGGTGTGCCAATTGAAGTGTTAATCTCATCCATAAACACCTTCATGGACACACCCAAAATAATGTTTGCCCAAATATTTGGGCACCCTGTGGCCCAAACTGACACATCCAATTAAACATTACAATTATGGACACACAAGCTCTTCTTAACCAGGTAGTAATTATCAGAATAGATAGTCGAACGCCCCATTACTTTGTTTCGTTCATTGTGAGGTACTATAATAATAAAACCCTTGGATATTGTCCTGGAAGAGTCAGATAACACTTTAAGATAAAATATATTTTTCTTTCACACATGTTGGCCATCCTTTCCACAAGAGCTGAGAATTAATCAACTTCAAGTACATTTTGCCATGAGTCTTGGAAATGTGCTCACTGAACTGAGAAGTTCATCTGTGCTTCGGGTTGGCCCCAGTAGGACTGTACTGATACGTGCCCATTATGTTCTGTAAGCAATCAACCTGATATAAACCACACAGGACTCTTAATCCAAGAAGTGGTGGTTCAGAGGGGTAACAATCTGACATTGCCTGTGCTTTTATAAACTAAATGTTACTTAATGTTTGTAGAAGAGTGGGTAGCTGACCGTGAATCCCATTGCACGTGCTACAGCCTACAGTCAATATACAACTTTTGATGCTACTGTTACCTTTGCACTCCAGTGGCTACTCGTTTCCTTCGGAGCCCTCCATTACCAGGGAAGCTAGGCTATGACCACAAACTCAGGATATTGCTCTTTGGTATTAAAAAAAAGCCAAGTGTCTTCTGTGTGCATGAAAAATACCCTGTTTAATGCACTTGTTCATTTAGTCACCCCGCATTTATTGAGCACCTACTATGAGCTGGAACCATGGCATGCTGTTATGTAATGTAAGCACCTTTCCAGGCAGAGGGAGCAGCAAGTACCAGGAAGCTAGACCGTGTAGGTCCTCAGTATAGCTCATGAATATTCAGAATGAGATAAAAAAGCCACATTCCACAATCTTTTTACCCAAGAAAGTTTTTTTTTAATTTAAAAGCAAAACATAAACGATGAAATCATTTTAAGACAATAGATCTTTAGAGAAAGTTTTAAATGAAGCGAAGAAACTTATAATCGTTTCCATCTGTGTCCAAAACATCCTAAGGTGACTCCCAACGAATCCCACCCTTGTACCTTGTATAATCCTCCCTCCCTGCTCTTGAGTGTGAGTGGGAACCGTCACTTGCTTCTACACAACCGATGGCAAATGTGCTGGGATGCCACTCTCATGACTACTTCATGTTACATAGGCTTCCATATTAGCAGACTAGAGAGAGAAACTCTCCGGCTTGCTTTGAAGAAGTAACCGGGCTGCAAACTGCCCATGGAGAGGGCCATGTAGCAGGGAACAGTGGTAGGCCTCTAGGAACTGAAGGCAGTCCCCAGCTGACAGCCAGTAAGAAGCTGAGGGCCTCAGCCCTACAACCACAAAGACCTGAATTGTGCCAACAATATATGAGCTTGGAGTAGGACCCCAAAGTCCAGAGGAGACTGCAGTGCCCACTGACAACTTCACTGCAGCCCAGTGAGACTCTGAGCAGAAGCCCCGGAGAGGTAGGTCCTGGACTACTGACACACGGAAACTGTGAGATAACAAATGTGGATTCTTTTCAGTGACTATGTTCGTGGTGTTTTGTTAGGCGGCCATATAAAACTAATATACACTCTACCCTTGATTTTTCTCCTAAAGCTTGAATAAAATTAAAACCGTTTTTTTTAACTTTCCCAAAGCCATTTCTCTCTTGGGGTTTGTTCATGAGCTCAGGAACGTAGGATAGTTCAGCGTCAAAAACCTCCTTGGCTTCTCAGAACTGCAACTTTCCTGGTGAATATTCCTACTGTCCCAGAAATATTGTCATCCGGGATGTTGATGAGGGAAACGGAAGACATAGCATCTATGTTTTGGCATTCTTCTATGACGTGGTTCTTTTTTCTTTCCTACCTTCGTGCCCTCCATTTTTATGACTCACTTGATTTTCTTAGAGGAAATAATGTCTGCAAACACTTATGTTGATACTAAATAAATAGGCCTGTGCTATTCATTTTCATTGATGACTGGAGTTTCTTTAAAATATTATTTGACTCAGAACAGCCACATAATAGCTCCAGTATGAAGCACAGAGTTTTCAAAGAGATAAAACATTGAGATGCCCTGGCTGATGTAGCTGAGTGGATTGAGCACGGGCCTGTGAAGCAAAGGGTCGCCGGTTCAATGCCCAGTCAGGGCACATGCCTGGGTTGCAGGCCATGTCCCCAGCAGGGGACGCACGAGAGGCAACCACACATTAATGTTTCTCTCCCACTCTTTCTCCTTCCCTTCCCCTCTCTCTAAAAATAAATAAGTAAAATATTTAAAAACAAAACACTGAGATAAATCAGATTGCCCATGAATTATGTGCTGGTGACAGTCTAGCGAAAGGAAGAATGTGGGGAGGATCTAGATGGTAGTAATGGGAGGGGACATAAGGGCATGTAGTGGACATTATTGGTGTCCTGCCCAGATCCTCAGTACTGGCTGGGGCACCATCCTCCAGCTGTTGTGATTGTCAGCTGCTAGTAGGTCATAGATGTCCTTTCTACAATTGGTTTTGGTCACAGGGAGCTAACTTACTCAAGAGGTTTTACACACACGTGCGCACGTATGCACATGCACGCACACACACACCTGTGTCAATGGGAGGACGCTCACAGCCAATGGTTGTCTGTTGACTAACAACATATTAAAAAAAAAAAACAGACCAACCCCTTTGCATCCATTTGAGACCACACTGTGGTGCTATTCATGTTCCAGAGCTGCCATTTGGATCAGGCCGAGGCTGATGCTCAGACCACACTTGGCTTTTTGCTGCTTCCCTCACTCAACGTCTCCTCAGAGCCCTCCCTCAGGACATCCCTTGTACAAGAATCACCATTTCCGGTTAGGTTTCCAGGGAACCTAACCTAAGACAGAGGATCTTCTTGAATGTTGACAACGTTCTATTTCTTTCTTTTTTTTTTTTGCATTTGACAGCTTTATTGAGCTATACTTTACGTACGTCAAGTCACATATGTAAACTGTATAATTCAGTAATTCTTAGTGTCGCGCAGCCATTACCACATTTCAGTGAAAAATATTTCCTTCGCCCCTAGAAGAAATCTGATCCCCACTGGCTCTCACTCCTCATTCCACAACACCCCTCCCCACCCCGTTCGAAGCTACCACTAATCTATGGTGTGTCTCTATGGATTTGCTTATTCTAGACACTTCATATACATGTAATCAGATAATGTGTGATATTTTATAACTGGCTTCATTCACTTAGCATACCATTGTAGAGGTGCATCCGTGTTTTGTATGTATGAGGACTTCATGTGGTTTTTCGTGCTGAATAATATTCTATTCTATGCATATACCATATTCTATTCATCCATTCATCAGATAATAAACATTTGGGTTGTTTCCACCTTTGAGTTACTCTGCATAATGCTGTCATGAACATTCATGTACAAGTTTGTTTGTTTTGGGGGTAGACGTATGTTCTCATTTCTCTTGTATGTACCTAGGAGTGGAATTGCTGAGTTATATGGTAACTTATGTTAAACCGTTTGAGGAACTCTTGAACTTTTTTCCCAAAGTGGCTACCCCATTTTATACCACCCAGATCTCTGAATCCTCGAACACTTGAGTAATCCCCACTTGTGTGCACTTGCCACCACAGAGACCCTCAACGATTTTGTCCAGTTGTATTCAAACTTGTATTTAATACCGGACCCTGATTACACAGAGTTGCTCTGGTTGGAGCTGGGGTAAAGATCCAGAACCTCAACCATTCACCCTACCCCTTTTAGTGGAAGCCTTTGGAAGTCTTCAGAACCCAAATCGAAAACCACTACAATATCGTTAATGTTTTACAGTTACCATGGCCATAATCTGTGGCAATGGCTTATACAAAATGACTGTGGGTGATCACAGATAAGTGAAAGACACTGTCTAAAATATTTCGAGGAAAGATGCAGATGAGAAGTAGGTTAGTTTAGTAAGAATGTCAAGAATGCTGGATCCCAGCTCTTTCTTCTGGGCTGGCTCCAGAGCTTTAAGGGCTTCTACAAAACACATCTAGAACAGCAGCATTTACAAATATCCAAAATGTCCAACAATGGAGATCAAACAATGGTCACTAGAGATTTGCCTATTAACTGTATATTAATTTACAATTTTACAATGCAGCTGTAGTGAAAGGGCAGGTGTGCAAATTTCATGTGCATTCTGAAGGACTGTGTCAAGTATATGTGGATAAAGATGAATAAAGACAAATACAAAATTCACAAAGGTAAACCAGATTGTTTTGTTAATGTGATGATTTATGAGGAGTTATTTTTAATAATATTTCCCGTAAAATTTAATAACATATTACTTTTAATCAAAAAGCCTAAAAAATTCTTTTCTGAAAGGTAAGCTATTAAAATAAAAAGACAACATGTAAAACAAAATATGCTATAACAGCAGAAATATTTTCTGAAGTTGTCAAGGAGAGGAAAATGTTCTTTCCCTCACTGTATCATCAACATCATTTAGATGGAAAATCAAGTTGTTCCCAGAAACAACTGCTGGAGCCATGGTGATCCCAAATGGAAATTTCATAACTGCTTTCTCAAGTCATTATACTGAGGAATTATGACTATAAAAGACAACTTTGCAAGTAATGTGTTCTGCATGTTTCAGAATACTCATAAACTCAGTCCCTGAAAGTACTGCGGCTTGTATGAGAATTCTCCATACTCAAATATTCATGTTAATTTCTAACACAGATTTTTTTTAAAGCTTCATTTTGAAATATTCTTAACTGGCCTACAGATTCTACTGAGTGCCTCCTTTCAGGATTCTATACATTACTTGCTGGGAATCTACCCAATGTTGAATATTTTTTTGTTGCTAATATGCAGTATCTTTAAACTTGAGAGGAAGCTTTAAGAAAGTTGGTGGATGAGCACGTTTCCGAAGATATAATAGAGCCACCAGATGTGCATTGTTTTGATTAATTTAGGGTGAAGTAGGAAGAGATCTTTTGGCGGTGAGATTTGAAAGATTAAAAGAACTATTATAAGAATCTCAAATTACCAGCACCTCAGTTTTGAAAGTAAATAGGCTGTTTTTTAAAAAGATTTTATTTATTTATCTTTAGGGGGGAAGGGAAGGAGGGAGGGAGAGAAATGTCAATGTATGGTTGCCTCTCGTGCGTCCCCTGCTGGGAACTGGCCCGCAACCCAGGCATGTGCCCTGACTGGGAATCGAACCGTGATCCTTTGGTTCACAGGCCCGCAGCGCTCAATCCACTGAGCTACACCAGCCAGGGCCAATAGGCTGTTTTTTGAATCAATGGATCAATGCATTAACATCTAAACTAATTTGAGAGAGGAAAGGAACTTTTGCTTTCCATTTATATATATATATAAATGGAATATATTTTCCATATATATATATATATATAAAGCAATTGAGGAAAATGTTTATGAGCTAAATAAATTGTGGCAGTTTTAAGCTACTAAGTTTTGATATACATTATTTGCAGCAAAAGGTAACTCATACAATCCAAAACATAAAAAGGACTAAGAGGGAACGCTAAACCACACCACCTGTGATCACACCTTCTTTAATACTCCTACATGTGCCTCTGATATTTTCAGGAGCTCTTCAGTCCAATACCCAAGAGGTCAGCAGCTGACTCTTGATGACCTTAGAGGAAGAACCTCTAGTTAGTTGCCAGGGAAACACCACAGGCTTAGGCACCTACCTGCTCCAGGTGAGACAGAGACTACCAGGTAACCCAACTTTTACAGGCAGCTTTGCGCAGGACCATTTATCCTTCCAATGGAGGCACAGGGAGAAAAAAATTGAGAAATGCCTGTGCCAGATACCCGTCCCATAGATGGACATGCGCCAGTGCATCCATTCCTGTTTCTCACCAGCTCCTGGGCCCACAGATCTAACCTCAATGACTAGCTGGTTTGTATATATTTGAATCACATGATGGGATTGCTAGACAGTCTTTCAAGGTTGCTTGGCCTGAAGAAGATGGAGGTTCATGTTTTGTGCCTTGGGCTGGATAATAGTGACAAAACATCAGTCTTTAACAAACTGAAATATTTAAATGCTCAATTAGAAGGCATAGTTCCAGTGACAGGATTCAGCATAGAGAAATTCAAGTCATCCAGTTCGTCTTTTATAGTGTCTGACATGTCAGGTCAAGGAAAATACAGAAATCCCTGGGAACACCATTGCAAAGGCGCACAGGCCATTATTCTTTTTCTAAAATACATTTTATTGATGATGCTATTACAATTGTCCCATTTCCCCCCCTTCACTCCCCTCCACCCTGCACACCCCCTCCCACCCACATTCCCCACCTTTAGTTCATGTCCATGTGTCATACATATAAGTTCTTTGGCTTTTAGATTTCCCATACTATTCTTACCCTCCCCCTATTTTCTCCCTACCATCTCTGCTACTTATTCTCTGAACCTTTTCCCCCTCTCTCTTCCTCCCACTCCCCTGTTGCTAACTCTCCATGTGATCTCCATTTCTGTGGTTCTGTTCCTGTTCTAGTTGTTTACTTAGTTTGCTTTTGTTTTTGTTTTAGGTGTGGTTGTTAACAATTGTGAGTTTGCTGTTATTTTACTGTTGATATTTTTATCTTCTTTTTCTTAAATAAATCCCTTTAACATTTTATATAATAAGGGCTTGATGATGATGAACTCCTTTAATTTGACCTTATCTGAGAAGCACTTTATCTGCCCTTCCATTCTAAATGATAGCTTTGCTGGATAGAGCAATCTTGGATGTAGGTCCTTGCCTTTCATGACTTGGAATACTTCTTTCCAGCTCCTTCTTGCCTGTAAGGTCTCTTTTGAGAAATCAGCTGACAGTCTGATGGGAACTTCTTTGTAGGTACCTGTCTCCTTTTCTCTTGCTGCTTCTAGGATTCTCTCCTTAATTTTAATCTTGGGTAGTGTAATTATGATGTGCCCTGATGTGTTCTTCCTTGGGTCCAACTTCTATTGCCGTTATTCTTTATCATTAACAATAGTGACAGATTAAGAATGGTTGTGACCAATGAAGAACTTGATACTCTTCTGAATCATCTAGATATTAAGCACCGCCGATACCAATCTTATTCTTTGCAAACAAAACGGATCTTGGAGATGCAATGACACCTGTGAAAATGTCTCAATTGCTATGTTTAGAAAACATCAAAGATAAGCCATGACATATTTGTGGTGGTGATGGCATAATAGGTGTAGGATTGCAAGAAGGTATAGACTGGCTTCAAGATCAGAGCCAAGCTATGAAGACATGGAAAGATAGTATTTAGAAACCTCAACAACTGTCAACTTGAAGAACATATCTTAAGGCAAACTGATATACTGAATTTTTTAAAAGCCATTTGTCTATGTAAGAACACTTTATAATCTACTTACATTTATGGACCCTGAATGAGCTTTATAATAACACAGGTATGCTAATCTGGCCATTAATTATATGAAAACTAAATCCTCAGAAAGGTTCCCCAGAATTATCAACGTCTTGGTACAGGGCTACATTTGATTATAATGAGAAAGCTTAAAGTCAGAGTTAAAATTCGTCTCAATATCTCATCATGAATTATGATAGCCTTAATGTATTTTATTTTTTAATTGTCTTCTAAAAATTTAGTTTATAGTATAACTGCAGTGTGATTATGCATGTGAAATAGAACTTTAAATATTTATAAGGGACCATGGGTAGTTAATGTATATTAGATTTTTACTATATGTCACCATCGATAAAATGTAAAGTATAATAAAAAAGAGAAAGAACTATAATTGCAGTAGGAGAATAATCAATAGAGCGGTGGTTGTCAAACTTTGTCACTTAGAAAGCTTGCTAAAACACAGATTGCTGGGCCCCATGCCCAGAGTTTCTGATTAAGTTGATCTGGGTTAGGTTCAAGAATTTTCACTTCTAACAAGTTCCCAAATAATGCTGTTACTAGTGTTCCAGGGACTACACTTTGAGAATCACTGCAGTCAGTCCATAGATGCCAAAAGAGAAAAGTATTTCTAGAATAGAGCAGTAGTCAACTCTTTAAAATGATACTGAGGGAACTAGCTAAAATGAAGACCAAACCGTGATGACTGTATTTAATAAATTACGACCAACAGTGACATTGAAATAGCGGTTTCACTGGGGTGATGGGTTTGGAAGCCTGTTTGGAATAAGCTGAGGAGAGAATGGGAGGTGAGGAATTGAAGAGAGCACGTAGAGATAACTCTTAATACAAAACTTCTGGGAATGTGGAGTAAAGACATAAGGTCAAGAAGGTCTCAATGTGGAGGAAGTTGGGTCTATTAGAGTGGATTTGTACATGTATGATAGAAATCCAATACAGAAACACAAAATGATATAGGAAAGAGAAAGGATAGTGACAGCAGAGCTCTTGGGGACAAAGCCAGAGCACTTTTTAATAGAAGAAGGCATATGACGTCCACTGTAGCAGGATGAAAGATGGCATATATGTAAAAGATGTTTTCCTGCCTAGTGACTTCAATTTTCTCAAGTGTAAGATGTCATCAGCTGAAAGTGAGGGGAAGGAAAGTGGGGCAGAGGCATTAGGGGAAAAGATATACGATTGTAATGCCTTGAATGGGAAACAAACCTACTTTTTCATTGAGGTGAAAGTATCCAGCAACATGAATGTCACTTAGGGATGAAGATAGAGGACTTCGACATGGGACATTTATTCTATACAAACAATTTGCACACCTTGTGCCCATACAACAATGGAATTGAGTAGACATGTTAGTGGATCATAACTCAATAATTTTTCTTTTTTTTTTGTCTTTCAAGAGATTCTGGACGTTTTCTACGAATGCATGAGAATTATTATAACCAAGCATGTCTGGGAATTATTTACAATGGCGTAGGATGGCTTCTGGAATATATGAAGGTGAAATTGCATTCTACTGTGCCCGGTGGACTGCACTAGCACCCCATTTGCAACTGCACTATGAATTCTCATTTTAGAAAGAATAGGCTTTCAGTTTGAGCCGTAACAGAATTTTCAGATCTAAGCCTTCGTGATCCATGACAAATGACTCTTATGTAGATGGTCTTATGAAAATTGTCCGTTCAAAACTGTGTTTGCGAGAGCTGGTTAAAGGTAATGCAGTGACTATCAGTTAATTCTTATATTTGCTTCAGTTTTGTTTACTTGCTTGGAGAATATTGTGTTCTCGGGTGGTCCGTGATTGACTTTCTTAGCTGAAGATTTTAACAGCACTAGGTGAGGTGTTGTTTATATGTTTAAAAAGTACTGATGAGATTAAAGTTAGAAATTAGTAAATGTATAATGAGACTCATGAAAAAGTTCCTTTTGTCATGAGTCTGATCTAAATGGTTTGATTATTTCTAAACATGAGTGGGACAGAGGTCTGTCCTTTTGCAATGGAGACAGCCTATGAAGTCAATATTTTTTTAATGTCCTGTTTCATGGATTAGGGCCTTTACATCTTGCATTCCAAAAGCAGTCCAGGGCTTGTTTGAAGTGAGGTGGCACAAAGTCCTATGTGTGGTGCAAGAGATGGGGTTTGTGGGGAGAGAGAAACCAGATGAGCTGGGACATCCCTCATTACAATAATCATAGTTTCCAAATAGGTTTTCTAGGGAGGCATAGAGAACACTCGAGAACTGCTCTTTGGAGAATGAAAAGTGAAAGTGAGGGTTAGGCACATTCTCACAACTTCTGTGTTGGAGCACTTATGCCAATTATAATCAGTTAAATGCTTGTGCAGTTATTTTTTTTAATGTTCATCGTGCCCTCTGACTGAAAGTTCTATGAGGGCAGGATGATGTCTATTTTGCTCACCACTGTTTTCCGCAGGACCTAGGACAGTGCCTGGCATATAGTACATATGCAATAAACTTGATATTTAAGAAAAAGGTGAGGGGATTAAATAAAAACACTGGGCAAGTGGGTGCTAAATTTTGGACAGTGACCACTGGCTAATTTATAAGAGAAGACATCTCGGAAGAAAAAGATGGTTAACATGGTCCTTTTATCCCCCTCTGTTAGAATCGAAGAAACTTTATTGCATAAAACTTTATATGTCGGAGAAGGTTTTGGGATTGGAGTTCTTTATCAGAGCGGTCAGTTTGGGGTGGAGAAGTGGCTGGCATATGCAGAGCCAAGGGCTGAATAAATCAAAAGGATAAATACCACAGCTGCCTAACATAACAAGTGTGGTTTATAAAACAAGTAGGAGGCTGAAGTCTTCTTTCGGCCACCATGCCCTGGAGAAGAGAATCCAAGTTGTGCTTCTGTATCTCAGTGGTTCTGGCCCTCTGGGTTCACGGATGTCGTTTCCGTCCATGTGTTCTGTTTTCTCTTAGCTTCCAGGACCAGCTAATTCCTCCACACTTAGATTTAGGATCTCTGTGTCTCATTAGCAAACTGCAGGTCCTGGTCAATGTCCTCATGCTACAGACTGTTGTACACCTGAAACTAATATAATATTGAATGGCAACTGTAATGAAATAAATGAGTAAATAAGGAAATAAGCAAAATAGCCAAAGCTTCCACGTTTGAAAATTAGAAGAAGAAAACAGGATAAACCCCAACCCCCAAATATTATCAAATGTTACATAATGTAAATATTTTAAAATTTACAAAGCTTTTTAAACAAGAATACTTATTCCTTCCGATTCCAACATGTGCCAAGTACAAAGGTCTGGCTCTAGAACAGGGATAAGTAAATGATTTTCTGAAACAAGGTCACAGAGTCTGTCAAAACTACGCAACTATGTCATTGTAGAAGGAAAGCAACTATAGATAATACATAAGCATATAAAAATATATGGCTGTGCTCCAACAAAAATTCATTTCAAAAAACAGGCAGCAGGCTGTATTTGACCCCCAGGCCATAGTTTGCCAACCTCTGCTATAGAGTCATATACATAAAGATATATCCATTCATACAAATGTATACGTGTAAATAATATAGACATATGTACAAGTTATAAAACTCATCTTCGGCAATTGTAAGGAAGAAAAATGATCAAGATCACATACTTACAAGATTGACTAAAAGAAAACCTTTTCCAAACTATACCACATTCCTCTCTCTCATTTTTAATAACATCCGATTCAAAGCACACCTCATGAGAAAAGATCAGGGGATCATTTCTGTCCTTCCTCACTGCTAATATTTTCTGACGTTATTGACAAGTGTTCTATTTTCAAAAGGCTGCAGCCCAAATAATTCCTTTCATCTTTATTTCCACCGAAGCTGTTAGTACCTAATTAAAACGGCAACTCACAGACAAAAATCTCTAATCAGTATTGGCACCGTTGGAAAAAATAGCAAACCTCTCAGTTATATGTGATTTTTACAGTTTTTAAGGAAACCGAAACCTAAGATTGTTTGTGATATTGCCGACCAACCAGGGAGACAGGACTGAGTCACTTGGATCTATCTCTCTCGGTGCTATATAAGAAGGAGCTTAATGTTCTGGTCAGGAACCACTGAAACTTTGTATTGATTTTCCGTGCTGTTTCTCCCCCAAGTCTTGGTCTTTCACTTGGAGATAATTTCATTGCTCTCAGGAAGCTTGGGTAACATGGAATGAACAGCAGGAAACTAAGTTCTGTAAATGGATTCGACCTCTTACTTCCACTTGCTAGCTTAGCCAGGCTGGTTTCCTCATTTAACACATGGTGCTCTACCCTCCTCTGGAGCACGTATAGTGCTTTGAAGAATTGAAAATTACCTCTTATGGTAAATAATTAACTAAATATCCACGGGAAAATGGGCAAATTGATGACATTTCAAAGCTTGCTTTTTAGGTTTTAAGCCTTCTCTCCACTTAAGCATTTCATTTGTTGATAACTGGTGCTCTTTCCAATTATTGGTTCAATGACAATTCAATCCCCTGGTTTTTGAGTGGTGGCAACTCTTGAGCAGCCATGCTCTTGATTACATTTCTTCTATAAGAAGCTTAGAAATAGATTGAAAATTGTCAGGATGGTCCCAGTAGGAGTGTGGGTTTTAGGGAAGAGACAGCCAAAAATCAGAACAGAAAACCAGAGTTGCCCATTTCCTTCTGGATTTTCATCGTGGCTTTGTTATTTTTTTTTTTTGGGAGTAGTAGGTCTGACTTCCCAGGTCTTTATACACACCAATATTCAAATAAGAATGAAAAAAAAAAAAACCCAGCCTTGTATCACAGTTGAGAACCACTGTTCTAAAATAAGCAAACAAACACTTTATTTTGGGGGTGGGGAGTCCTTTACAAAGCCATTTTCAAACAAAACAATTAACGTTTACAAAAAAGATACAGAAAAAGAATAACTTGCTCCAAAAAAGAAAAAAATAAGGGGACAATGCAAACATGCTCAACAATAAAGGGTTCTTTTTCAAAATTTTTAATGCAAAATACAGGCAAAGGACACACATACTTAAACCAAAGCTCAGGAGCAGACATGCAGTCCTGGGAACCCTTCAATACTTAGTTTTTACATATCCCAGTCTCTGCATGTGGCTGCATAGACAAAAGCAAAGGCTCCATTTTCGCTTTTGTTATTTTTTTCCCCAGTGTCTGTTAACCACTTCGGTTAAACTGAGGTGAAAATATTAAAGCATCATAAGGAACAAACATTGGGCAAAAAACTAAGTGTTTGTTTGCTTATTTAAGAGCAGTGGTTCTCAATGGTGATTTTGCCCCCAGGAGACAGTTGCTAAAGTCTGGAGACATGTTTGCTTGTCACAATTTGTGGGGGGCTGGGGTAGGGCATCTAGTGGGTACAAGCCAGGGATGCTGCTGAACATCTTAACAATGCATAGGACAGTACCCGCTCTTTCTCTGTCTCTCTCACACACACACTCAAAACAAAAAAATTATTCTGCCCCAAATGTCAATAGTGCTGAGGTTAAGAAAGCCTGCTTTAGGTCAGGTTCAGTGTTGTTGCCTGAGGGCATTTATGAAATCAAAAATCACCCCAGAAACTGAAGTTTTCTGTTCACTTGTCCATCAGCCAACATAGCATCCATTCAGTCTCCTGGATTCTCACTATATTCCTACTAACTTTCTGCAATGGGGTGAAAGAGGACACTTTGCTTCCCCCTCCTCCCTGAGCCTTAAGGAGTCTATACATATTGGTGTCATAATATCCATCTACATGAATGGCTGGTGTTGACATGCAGCATTAGTCATTGAATGTCACAGAAGCTCATCAGCATCTCCAGCCAAATATTTTTTTGTTCTGACTTAAATAAAACATTTCTTTTAGAGCTCTTCCAAAACCAATCCAATAGGATGCTACGAGGTATGCCAAATCCAATTACTTTCTGCATTTTTGCCTATTATTTGGAAATAATAATAAAATCTTCCCTGAGTCACTAAGGTCATTCAGAAAACATGCCAAGGTGACCACATTAAAGGAAATAAAATCTTAATGAAGATCTTAACACCCCCAAAGTACTAATTAGAGGGCAGGATTGGCCTGTTAGTCAAGCGTGCCCAGAATATTAACAGACAGTCTTTATCTTGACGCAAATGCTCTCTGACAATAACAGAAATGATCCACTAATGCCTGATTCAGATGCTTTGTCATAGAATGAATCAGCAGAGCCATTAATAAGTATTGCAATATATACAGCACAAATAGTACTGGTTTTCAATGTGTCTGTTTTCATGGAGACAGTTTTCTTCTGGCTCAGAAGCTGATGCATGTTCCACTGTGGTGATGTTTTCTACCTCTCCCCAATCACAGTTCATGAACCTGCATGGGCAAGGAACACCAGGGATGCTATGGAAGCCACAGGTGAGGAGTACCTGAGGGAATTTTGAAAGATGGTGCCCTGCCCCTGTGCAGTCCAACTCTCTTACACCTAAGACAGGAATGGTAATACTGATGACAAGTATACCCATTTTCTATGCGGCATAACAAATTACCACAAACTTGGCCTGTTAGAACAACATACATTTATTATCTCACTTTTCAAGGGTCCTTAGCTTGGTTCTCTGCAATAAAGGACTTGGTAGGGACAGTTGTGTCATTGGAGACTCAAGGACTTCTTCCAAGCTCATTCAGGTTATTACCAGCATTCAGGCCTTTGGGGTCAGAGGACTGGGGGTGTCAACTACTAGAGGCCACCCCTTCCCATAAGTTGTTCCCAACACGGCTGCTTCTTTTAGGCTAGCAGGAGAGAGTCTCTGAGAGAGTATCTCCTGCTTCAAGTTGCTTCTTCAGGGAAGATCTGAACCCTTTTTCATAGGGCTCCCCTGCTTAGGCCAAGCCCCACCCCCCAATGTTCTCTCTTTTGATTAACTGAAAGATAACTGCTTAGGGATATTCATTTCATCTGCAAAATCCCTCACTTTTGCCATATTCCACTGGGTAGAAGCAAGTCACAGGCTCTACCCACACACAGGGAGAGGATTACAGTAAGGGATGGACTCCAACAGGTGTGAATCATCTTCGAATCCTGTTTCCTACAACAAGTTCATGAAGGTTGAACCTGACAACACTGACTAGGAAAAAGCAAGTATGTTGGATGTCAGGACCCACATCCTATCCAAGAGGATGACAGCTTGGAATAGGAATTTGAAAGAAGCAAAAGTAAACTTGAGACCTATAGTCAGCTTTTACAATGGGAGAGCTGGCTTAAAAGCAGTTCCTGGGGGAAGAAACCTTAGGGGTTTTAACTGTTTATAAGCACAATAAATAACGTTTGTATAATGTGATATTTAAAAAGCTCGGAATGCAATTTACAGAGCAATAATAAATATATAGTGTCCAGAGCAAGAAAGAAAACATGAACAGTGGGCTTGGTACCATACATGCCAAACCGCACCTGGAATCTCTTAGCAGTTCAGGGTTTGACATGTTAGGCCAAACATTGCTGAAATGAAACTTTGAAATGAACTCGTATGAAAAATGCTTGAAGGAACTATGGTTGTTTATATAAGAAACTGAAAAGGAAATAAGATTGCAGCCGTGTAAGGGTTGAGGAAGCAGAAATAAGACTCTGATGAAAGTTACAAGGAATCATTTCCCTTCAGTATAAGAAATACAGAGTGGGGCAAAAGTAGGTTTACGGTTGTTCATATGGAAAATAATACAATGATAAACTGTTTTGTATACTCACAACTATAAACCTACTTTCGGCCAACTCTTAATATAGTTTTAATATGTAGAGTTTTACACGAAGGAAATTATTTATGGGGAAGAGGACTCATATTTAAGATTAATCCCATCCATGGATGCTCTGGATTCTTTTTCTACCTCCATCAATTATGCCCTTCCTCACCCTTGCTTTTACCCAACCTCAGTTTCTCATTGGTGGTCATGCACAGGTTTCTCCCATCACCTACATAAAGCAAACTTCCCCAGCCTCATGTTCCATAAAGCTACTGCGTCTTTCTCCCATCCTCTTTGAAGCCTGACTTTCTGAGAATCGCATGCACTTGAGAGCCATGCTCCATAGCCTTCGCTCCTGTCAGTCCATGCAGTCTGGCTTACGCTGCCATGGCCCAAACTGATCTTTGTAATGTCACTGTTGATGAATGCTCTTTGCAATTTCTCTTACATGACACTGCTGACCACATCCTCCTTTTTGAAATCATCTCCCGTGGTTTCTCTGATATTGTACTCTCTTGGCAAATGTCTGACTCTTCTGGTCACTCTTCCAAGCCTCCCTTGTGGCATCTCTCACATCTGTTGTTCACTGATGTTCACTGAGGCTCCACCAGGCTCTGTCATGGGTCTACTCTTTGCTCATTCTACATGGTATTCTTTGCTGTTTTAGTGACTCCAATTATTCTAACTGCCATTATACATTGTGAGATCTTATGTCCAGTGTAGCTTTCCCTCTCTTCTAAAATCTGTACCTATGTCTCCAAAGACCACCTGGAGGATGTCATTGGAAAACCCCAGTGTCACCTGGAACTCCATGTAACTGAACTTGAAGTCATAATCTCCCACCTTGGCCCACCTCGCAAACTCTCCTCTTTCAGGTTCCTCATTTCAGAGAATGGTTAGCAGGATGTCACCTGGTCTTCACCCTCATTCTTGCCAATTCTTTCTAGTCCATCAGTCTACAAGTCCTGAAAACACTCTCCAAATTCATTTAATTCTCTCCTTTCCCATTGATACTGCCTTGATTCAAACCATCAACTTTTGCTTGGATTACTGCAATAGATTTGACTCCAGATGGTACCTTCTTGCCTCCTTCCAAAATTCTCTCTATATTACAGCCACAGTGTTCTTAAAAAGTTTTTAAAAAAGAATATTATGTTCCTATCTTAACTCCTCTATTATATTCACATGCCCAGCCTCCTTAACCTGGCATTTTAGGCCCTTTATGATGCAGCCTCTCCTTGCCTCTCCAGCCTCATCTCTGGTCACCCTCTTCCCCCGTGTTCTGGTCTCCAGCTGTGTACCACTCGTGGACCCCTGTGGCAGCAGTCGTTCCCCCACATCCATTCATTTCCCCCGACTTCATGCGTGCACAGTCACTGAGAGAGTCCAAGAGTCTGGGTCTGTAAATGACCACAAGAAAGGCCACTTGTTTAATCACCTGACTGAATGACGATGTGAGTAAGAAATAGCATTTTATTGTTAACAGTCCCTTGAATTTGGGAAGTGTTTGTTATTGGAGTCAGCCTACATCACTAACGTAACTGTCTACTTCAGAACTATTAGATGAAAGAGGAATACACTTCTGTAGTCTTTGTTACTCTATTTGAGCTATCTTTTTTTTTTACAGAAGATTAGCTTTACACTAATATACATTCTTGGACAAGACTGGATACCCTATGTACACGCATCCTGTCTTAGCACTTGCTGTACTAAAATGGTCTGTGTGTCCACATTCCCTCATTAGCTACCAGATAGCAAGGGCTATGCTCTGCATAATGTATCCACACTATCCAGCATCACTATCCCCAGCATCAGCATCGCCATGAACTTCACTAACATTTATTGAATGATTATCATGTACCAGGGACTGTTCTAAATTATATATCTAATTATATATAATATGTAATAGATAAAAACTAGTCTAAATATGTATCATACATAATGTGTACTATATAAAAACTGTTCTAAATATATATGAGATATAACATGTAATATATATAAATTCTTCTAAATCGATATATTTATTTATTTATCTATTCCTCAAAATAACCCTTTGGGAACAGGTCCCCTTATTTCCCCCATTTTATAGTTGGGAAACTGAGGCTGAGAGATTAAGAACCCTCCTCACGTTCACACACCTAGTAAATCAAAAACCAGGATATGGGCCTATAGCTTAACCAGCTCACAACATGTTGTAGAGGCCAAATAAATCTTCCATGAACTAATACACTAAACTGATTAAGTAAATTCTAGTTGATTGGTTACTGAAAGGATTTTTGCTGTGGGTGACAGATTGGACTACAGAAGTATTTCTCAATTGTCTCTGGGCCTTTTTAAAATTTCTTATCAACTGTGGTCTACTATGTTTTTATAATACAATGTTATGTGCTTGGCTTTCACAGCAATATCAAATACAGGAACAGTTTGTAAACACTTCCTCTCCATTTCTTTACTCAGTCATCATGGTTCAGTAAGAGACTGTGGACTGGTACCAGTCTGTGGGCAACACTGTGAGTTCCTCTGGACTACAGGACCCACTGAGTTGTTTCCAACTCTAAGATTATGTATTTTGCAGCATCATAAACAAGACGCAAAGGGAAAAAACTCTTCTCTTGAGAGTTTACAATGAGTCAGCAGGACTCTTCTATTCTAAACTTAACCAACCAGCGGAATGGTGTGTCCTAAGAGTTGTGTGAGAAAACCACACACACACATCCAAAAAGTTACAAAATAGATGTTTCTCAATCTCAGCACAAATCTAGTAGAGTGGATTTGACTAATACTCCAAAAATATAGATGAGTGTGGTTCAGAATATGTCCTATAAGAGTACAGATGGAAGACCTCATTCAAGTGGCAATTATCAGGGGCTATTTCAAATATGGAATGCTTTTCAACACTTTTCTTAAAGAAATTGAGACTTGCTCATACACATTGAAATTGAAATATATCCAAGAGATTTTTTTAAGTAGGAACAGCAGCCAAATGATAGCCAATCTGTGTAAATTATTATTGCCAATTATATATCAAATAAGAAACTTGTATTTGGAATATACAAAGAAGTCTGAAAAATCATTTATTAATAAATAAATAACCCAATTTAATAATTGGCTAAGGATCTAAATATAAATTTCTCCAAAGAAGATATGAAAATGACCAATAATCACATGAATGCATGCTCAAAACCATTAGTCATTAAAGAAATGCAAATCCAAGTTACAATAAGGTTCCACTTCAAACCCATTAGGAATGGTTATAATAAAAAAGACAGACAATAAGAAATAGAGACATTGGAACCCTCACATGTTGCAGGTGGGAATGTAAAATGGTGCAGCCACTTTAGGAAACAGTCTGGCAGTTCCACAAAATGTTAAACACGGAGTTATCATAAGACCCAACAAATCCACTCCTACATATATACACAAGAGAAATTAAATTATATATCCACACACACATTCCTAGCAGCATTGTTCATAATTGCTAGAAATGAATGGGTTGTAGAAACCCATTAGGGTTGTAGAAACAGCCCTGATGCTCACCATCTGAAGAATGGATAAACAATATGTGGTATATCCATATGACAGAGGATTATTCAGCAACAAAAAGAAATGAAGTACTGATACATGCTGTGATGTTGATGAACCTCCCAAATAGCACGCTAAGGGAAAGAAGCCAGTCACAAAGGACCATATGTTGTATGATTTCATTTATACGAGATGTCCAGAATAGGCAAATCCATAGACACAGATAATGAATTTGTGGTTCCCAGGGGCTGAGGGAGAAGAGGAAATGAAGAGTGACTGCTAATGAGCATGGGGTTTCTTTTTGGAATGATGGAGATGTTCTAAAATTAGGTTATGGTGGTGTTTGCACCTCTGTGAATATATTAAAAATCACTGAGTTGTACATTTAGAATGAGTAAAATGTATGTATGTGAATTTTATTTCAGTAAAGCTACTGAGATAAAGAAATACAGTGATTGCTGTTGCCAGGTCCTCAGAGCAATTCAGAGACAGATAAGCAAGAGGGATTATTGATCTGTTAAAATGATTTCTACGTTTTTATGCATCTGTAAACCTAAAGCCATGAACCATTATTCACTAACTCTACCAGTATTGTAAAAGTTTAAGGAATAAAAGTGAGAGCAAGTTTATGTGCTTAGACATAGCTTAGTGAAAAATGACGGTCAAAGGAGAATTGATACAATGGTTTGATGCAAGACAATGTTTTATTAAAACAACTTGTCTTTTAAAATACAAGTTCCTCTCCTCCCTCTGAAAATTAACAGCTATTCAGTTCTTCGTATTTCTGAAACTGAAGTGTTTGTACTTCAGCTGTTTCTAGTTGTGAGTTACATGAAATATCTGGAAAGTCTATTGAAAAAGAACCATTCCCTAAGGTCTTACAATCAGAGCTCACTCCAAGATTGAACAGGAAACATGACCATAACTAGTATGCACGACTTATCCGCTCCTGGGCTCTGCATGCCCTTGAAATCAAAACATTTTCTTCAAGTTTTAGTTTGAAATAATTTCAAATTTAGAGAAAAGTTGTAAAAATAATTTTAAAAACTTTTATGTACCCATCAACCATATCCATAGTCACTAATTTTTAATTTGTCGTATTTACTTTATCATGTTCCTTCTTTCTCTCTTTCTCTAACACACACGCACACTTTTTTCTGAACCTTTTGCAGATAGCACGCACATTTACTCTTAATCATCCTTCAGTATGCATTCCTATGTACCCTAACATATTTCTAACGTATCTTATATCAGCACAGTACAGTTGTTGAAATGGGAAAATTTAGCATTGATGCTGTTTTAAAATCTAATCTATAGTCCCTCTTTCAATTTTATTGATTGTTCCAACAATGCACTTATGGCAATTTCTTTTCTAGTAGAGGATCTAGGCCAGGATCACATGTTTCATTTAGTTGTTATGTATATTTTGTCTTCCTCAATCTGAAACAGTTCCTAAGTTTCCTGGGTTTTTTTGGGGGGGGGAGAGTTTCATCATAATTTTTATTTCATTCATTATTTTTAAAGAGTATGGGCCAGTTATTTTATATAATGCTCCTCGACATAGGTTTGTCTGATGTTTTCTCATGATTCAATTCAAGTAATGCATACCTGGCTGGAATACTACATAAGTGATGTGACTTTCTCAGGGTCTCATATCTGGAGACACATGATGTCCATTTGGCTTTACTGGTGATGTTGATTTTGGTCATTTGATTAAAGTGTGCTTCCTTCATTTATGGATTTTCCCTTTGTAACTTATAAACAATTAATGAGGTGATTCTTTGAGACTATGTAAATATTGTATTTCTCATTAAGCTCCTTTCTCCTCAATTTAGCAAAAGAATTTAAAATAAGCTTCACAATTTTAAAAAATGGTCTCAAAGCTCTTGACATGTACAAAAATTGTTTTCTTGCTACATGCTTGTTTGTATTAAGGTTGTTTTATAGATGCAGGAGGCAGGAACTGATCCATGAAGCTTACTTGATACAGAATGCAATTGTGATATGTGTTCATGATAACTATAAAAAATTCTTCACAGCAGTAAAAGATGAACCTAGATATTTCAAATATGATGCATTTATCCTACTAATGCTATGCAACAGTTTTAAAAATGGAAATGGTTTTTATGTACTGAAATTGAAATATCTCCAAGAGACCCTTCAATGGAAAAAAAACAGGGTATATAAAAGCATGCACGGTATACACTCATTTATGTTTTTTAAAACTGTATTTGTACTTTTACATATCAATGTATGTAAATTTATAGAAACTAGCTGAGAAGAATACAGACCAAACTGTCAAACTGTTAACAGTAATTGCCTTTCTGGAGGCAAATAGGAAATTGGACAGGAGGTGGTGTTTGATCTGCACAGAATAAGACATTCACTTTTAAGTCTAGACAGCTCTGTTTTTAGAACAGGAATGTATCTATGTTTTTCTAAAATATGTATATTTTAAGAACATATATTTGCTAAAAACACCTACGTTAGCATTATTTTCAAGATTTCCTTTTTCGACAGTCTGATTACTATTCATATGAATAAAAGGCCTTGCAGATAAACGACATCTCCTTTGCCTCCATCTCACTGATACATATGTGATACATGCATGTTATATGCAGATTGTGGTGTGTATATTTATGTGTACATAATAAGCATGTTATGCTCCCTAAAAAATTAAAATCCGAAGGGTCATTTTCTAGCATTTCCCAATATTCTCAGCTTTCACTGTTAGTGGTTATTTAACTATAGAGATTTGAATTAATCATATAAACTTGTCAATACTCTAGCAAACCAATAATGTAATTAGCCTCAAAGAACCTTTACTGAACAGACTCTAGGCATTTGCTCAGGGAAGTAGAGATGTGAGAGAGTGAAGAGTTAACACAGTTATCAGTCTTTTCTAATGTGATTTCTATGGAGTGTCACATAGCATGTTACTTATAGTAGCTGGTGTTTTTTACTTGTTTTTTACAGAAATTATCAAAATTATAAAAAATAAGCTATACCTCAATATATCCATCACTCAGTTTTAATAATTATCAACTAAGATCATTTTGTTTCATCTCCACCACCACCACCACCACCACCACCACCACTGATAGGGGACGATTCTCTGTGGACCTCTTGTGTTTCTGCATATCCTGTGAGCAGACAGACCGCTTTGTTATGGACTATCTTTTCATGGATTTTGGTACAGTGAACAATCTTGGATAATAAAGATAGTGCCATTCTTCAGAGCAGAGGGCAGATCCATTTACCAACCAGTATAACACAGATAATGGCTCCCTCCAGGGCAAGGTCAGGCAGGCTGGCTTACTGCCCGTTATAAAAAATTCAGGTTCCATAAACTCAGGGGTTCCTAGCTGAGATGCAAATATGCTGCTTGCACAGCATCCTCCTGGGCCCCTTCACATTGCCCCATGGGACTTGGAAGGCAAAGGGATATGATATGAACATGAAACTAATAATGCTGCTTGCTGTTTGGCGAATAGTAAAGTCCTTTATCTCTAACTCAAGGGGTCCATGTCTTCTGCCAACATTCATGAAACCGTGGTAGACTAATGTGAGTTTGCAAGTACGTAATATCAAACGAAGACCTTTAAAAGTTCTCGACACCTACTTCCTCTCTCCCATTTTGAACAAATCCCAGACATTAGATTACTTCACCCATAAATACTTTGGTGGGTAAAAACCATTTTTAATATTCTTTGAAATCATTATAATTAAAGATGATAGAACTTAATTACACATAAGATTTATACATGTATACTAACATTCCAGTGATCAAGGTGGATAACTACGGACCCATGACCCATTCCTCCAAAGAAATTCCTGGGACTAATATTTCAAATCCCAGACTTTTCAGGTTTTAAGAAGGCCATAGAGAACAATGGAGCCTAGGGCAGCATGCAGTATGCAAACATTGATATTTTTGCCAGGAAACATAAATATTCACACAAAGTAAGGAAAAGAGAGACTATAAATAACCTCTCGTCAGTTCTGCTCAAATTCTGTCACCAAATAAATTACTAAAAAAACTTTAGCTTGTCGGAGTTCGGGGATTTCAGAACTGCAGATAAGGAACTATAGACCTGAACCTTTTTAATGAATTCAGTTCATGATTTAGGCTCTCATCCCAATAAGCCAAACCATTAAAAAAAAATCTTTTCACAGACATTTTATTAATAAATTTGGCCTCTTGTAAAAATATACAGGGCAAAATGAAGTTCTTTAATGAATTGATATGATTTCAAATCACATGTACTAATTTGACTGTATTAGTGACGTGATATTTTATCATGTTTCCATTTTGTAGGCATTAAACATTTCTGAGCTGGTCGAAGTGGAAACATTTCCTGATCAAAGTGGAAAATGAATGATAAAATCATTTGATGATCTCGGACACCCCCAAAAATCCCGTACAACAATTAGAAAGCAGATGTTTAACCAAGGATGAATAAAAAAGGGGCCTGGACCAAAACAAATCACATCCGGAAGGTTAGGGCTTATTTATAGCTGTGCTCACCCAGTAAAAGGAGTAAGTCTCACAGTCTGTACACGAATCACGTTCATGGAAGACAGATGAAAGCAAGGTGCCCAGGAAGCCTTTCCTTTTGTTTTTCTACCAAGGAGAGAAGCATATAGACAGGTGAACTTGAAGCTGACATGGATGAGTTTAGAACAGATGATGAGAATGTGGTCCCAGAACACTCACTGGTCTAAAATAACGTCTAACCCTTTAAGGTTTGGTGGATTGCATCTCTGAGTAGCGGGAAGGAATGCCACATTATTTATTGAGTATCCATTATGTATCTGATGATTTGCCAGGTGCTTTTTGTACTGCTATCCTAATAAATCAGTAAAGTTCAGGGAGATTGAATAATTTGAAAAAATGAATGGATGACTTTATTTGGACAAGCATTTGTTACCATTTGCTAGGTGCCAGATACTGTTATATGCATTTCAATACATTAAGTGAATGACACAGGACTACAACCTTCAGGGAATTCCCGATTTAGTAGGGCAGGCAGATATATAAGCATATAATTATAGTGTAATTTCACATGTGTGGCTGTTGTGGCTCAGAACTTAAAAATCATGGTATGTCACTTAGAAAAAGTGCATTGCAGGAAAAATGGAGGGAAGTTTGTACCAACCAGAGCCTGCTGACAACCTGTCCTAGTTTCAGAAGACATTGAAATTAAAAGCTTTATTTTATATTCAAATAGAAAGTAAGATGCCTTCTGTGAACTGTCTTGTGGTCAAGAAGAAAGAAGGTCTTTATGATCTTCAAGTGGACAAGGGGATGCTGGATAGTACATCATAAATAGGCAAATTCAAAAAGCTGCAGAAAGTGGTGTTGATAGCTGTGGGAGTGTAGAGGATCAGAAAGTCAATGTCACTGTCCTATATACGGTTTCCTAGCTCATCTTACTCATCTACTCACTGCCAGGATTGAGAGCAAGTGTATCAACCTATAGTTCGAAGAATGATCTTCCTTATTGGAAAAGAGAAAGACCGTTTGCCCAGTTTTCACTGCCTGCAAGCTCTCCTGACATGAGAATTTCTCAAAGATTCCAGACAGTATTTTTGTCCACTGGATCTTTTGCTTCACTTGGTACAGAGAACACAGTCTTGGGCCACATGTCGACTCTGTCACCCTCTCTGAGCTACAGTTTCTCCCTAGCATACAGAATTTTTCAACACAAACTAACATTTTATTTATTTTTAAATACAACTTCACATTCTAAAATAGGAAACAATGACTTGGCAGAGTAGAAAACTCATAAATAGTTAGATAATGGCTTCCCATAGTCATTATTTTGAAGAATGTGAAACTGAATAATGCCAAAAACTGTTAAACTCAGAAATAAATGTATGTTCCTGTTGCAAGAAAGAAGGTATATTTGTGAAAATGTAATTGGGATGACAGCAAAAGCAAAAAATAAGATAATTAAAAGCGAAATAGTGTAATTATCATCTATACTCAACCATACCTCTCTCTCCCACATCACAATGGATAATTTCTGCAGCTACCTTAGATGCTGGCCTTAAAATCAGGTGATACAGGTTTCAGTTTCTCTGCCAGTCCAGATGCTGACCCCAAGCCTCCTCCTACACTCCCTTCTAAAGAGGAAACATTAAGGAGGCTTTGATGGGTACAAGGAGAGAGACATCTACAGGGAGCCTACTGGGGACACTGCCCATCAAGGTTGGCTTGGTGGAGCCTCAAGTGACCAGAAGCCACCCAGAACTGATGGAGTTACTAGGGTTAGAGAAATACTACAGAGGAAAAGAGGGGCTTCAACTATGTTCCTAATGACAAAATGAGCATATTTCAAAGTTTCATCAGGGCAAAGTTATGAATTCAGATAAATCCAGCCCAACTAACCTCTAAGGAGACAAGAACTTGTCTCTTTTCTAAAGATTATTTTTACTAAATCATCTCTATTCATTCTGGGAATTGAACGGTCTCTGCTTCCCTTGCTTTGAGATTGAGACTTGGGGGACAGTTAAAATAACTTCTGGCCACTTAATGATTTTTCTATGCATTTATTTGATCAGAAAATTCCCAAGTTCATTAACCCTAAATAAGCCACATTTCTTCCCTTACACAGGCTCTTCCTCCTCTCATCACTCTCTGCTTAGGAATTCTTCCTCATTACTCACTTCCCTGAATGACTTTCACTAACTCTCAGTAAATTTTCTCGACATCCACTCTAGTACTATACACTATCACAGTACTTATGGAATTTTTCACAATGATTTTTTCTCCATTCTTATTTCCTTCCCTAATCTTTAAGTTTGCTCAGTCATTAATAGTTTTATTCCTCTCTGAGGGACCATGAGTGTATTGTGATACTTGGCACCAAATAAACAGTCAATGAATGCTTATGAATTAAAGAATTTGGCTTTAAACGTTCTTGTCTCTCCTGTATTTCCATTTTGTTAGTAGTTCAATCACACTAATATGTTGTTTTTGTACCCCCTGGTATTGTGTTATGCATTTTGTAATTTTCTTAAATTGCTATTTATTATTTATGGTAGGCAGTTTCTGATACAGCTCCCAATGATCCCCACTTACTGGTATTCATACCGTCATGTAATCCTCTCCCCTTGTGTATAGGCTAGACGTAGTAACCAGTGGAATCTAGTAAAAGCAATGAGATGCCACTTCCCAGATGAGGTTACAAAACCTGGTGACTTGTGTCTTGCTAGCATGCTTTCTGTTGGTGGCTCCCACTCCTGCTCTGTCGTTCGCTCCCCCGATGAAGCCAGCAGTCATGTTGTGAGATGTTCTATAGAGAGACTCACATGGCAAAGACCTGAGGGAGGCTTCCTGCCAACTTCTCATGAATCACTGAGGCCTCAGTTCAATGCGAGGAACTGAATCCTGCCAATAACCACATGAGGGTGAGCTTGGAAGTGAATCCTGCCCAGTTGGGGCCTTCAGATAACTTCAGCCTGTGAGAGACCCTGAAGCAGAGAATCCTACTATGCCATGCCCAGATTTCGGGCCTGCAGACTTTGAGATCATAAATACGTGTTGTAAACCACTAACTTTTAGGTAATTTGATACACCGCTATAGATAACTAATATATTATTTATCAATCAGCTAAGGTTCACAGATAATAAACCCCCAAATAGCAAAATGCACAGTTTATTATTAAGCATCGTAATTGGTTTGCAATGTGTATTAGCAAAGTATTCATCAGGATTCAAAACTAAATTAACTGTGATTTTGGAAAAAAGTTTTGAAGACAATGAAATACTGAAATGCAAATTTAATATCCTTTTCCTACACTCCATTCTAATTATTCACTTCTTTAAAACATTCCCTAATCTCAGACTATAAAAACAACAAATGACTTCTAAAGCTCCTAAGTCAGAAAATTAGTAAAAGCAATTTTGTCTTTTCTTCAATTCCTTAAAGTCCATAAGGATGAAATTTGTCAAATAAACTCTTTCTCTCATCTGAAAACGTCCATCATCAATTTAATAAACGATGGACTGAATACAGTCTTCCTATAGATGCCGCAGTTTAGAGCAGAAGAGGGCCACAAATGAGAACTAAGCACGAGCATGGTGCAGCACCTGATACATCATCTGTCAGTTGCCAAAGCACGAAAGCCCTGTAATCCACTCTAGGATAGGCTCTCAGGATATAACTTGCAGCTTATTTTCTCACAAACCTGACATCTTTGATCACTGGACTTCTCGGACCTCAGAGATTTGAAGTTGAAGAAACTTCAAACATCATCAGTTGATGTCTGACAGCCCAGAATGCTGCCTTGTACAGTGGCTAATATTTGCCTAAAAGTTTAAAAAGGAAAATCCTACTGACTTGCACCTCAGCAAAGTGCTTATGGTTCCTAAATTATCCCTGAGTCATCAAGGAAAGAGCATTTTGATCTCATTATTTTCTGTACGATATAAGGAAAATATATGATACGTTTTAGAAATAGTCCAATCAAAGAGGTTTAAAAAGTGCAATCTTCGGTACCTAGAAAATTTACCCACGTAAAGTAATTTATTCTGCCAAACTGTGGTATTGCTGTAGTGCTATGTTTTAAGGCACTAACATAGAGAATGCCTACGGAGTACAAGGCATTTGGGGGATGCTGCTTTGCTCAGATTCCTTTCTTCGGTCCATATATCCAACTCCCTCGATACTGTGAGTGTTGGCTATTAATGGCTTGCAGCTGCCTTCTTCTCTAGAAAACTGTCATTGTCTGATTGGGAGCTGTATCACCAGGGAAGTCATTTCCTGCAAGAGGTGGCTTATTTCCATTAACTTAGTGACGAGGATGTATAAAAGCCCTCCCATTCCCACGTTTGCGTAAAATGGAACCAGCTCTACAGTGCAATTTCTGCTCTTTAGGCTGCTACGGATCAGGATGAAACCATCTCCAACTATGATTCAGATCCTTGTTGATGCCTTCCCTTGTCCTGTCCTACTCCCCTCAATCTCCTCCTGAGAACACTTCCTCACTAAGGCATTTGTAAAAAAATAATCCACGTCTCAGGGTCTACTTCCAAATAGAAAGACTTACACCTATTTCTTAAGAAGATAAACCATATATAAAAATCAACTCAACTATTAATTGAACACTGACTGCATGTAGAAGATTAAACATGAAAGGTGATTCAGAGTCCTTTCCCAGCTAAGATAGAATAATAAGCACCAGAATTACATTCTTGCCAGATACACCAAAAAATGGACAAAATATATGAAAAATGGTTTTCATGACATTAGTATCAGGCAACAAAAGGCAATGATCTCTGAGAGACAAAAAACAAATGAGATAAGCTCTATGATTGCCCCAGCTCACTGCATGGAGAAAGGCATCTAGGAAAGTTCTGGCAAATTCCTGAGTTGAGAATATAGAGTTTTGAGGCCAAGGCAGCAATAGTTACGTGGGCAGAACACCAAAGAGGTGAAGGCTACAGCAAAAGAGAACTCTAGAGCTCTACAGAGGGCCCCCTCCAGTATTCAACTGAGTATGGGTCATAACATGCACATGAGACAAGGAATATCAGAGAAGCTTAAAAGAAAAAAATCCCTGGAGATCACACAGGGCCAAGAATAGCGCCCATTTATAGTGGGAAACATAATTCATGGGAGTTTGGATAGAATATTAAAAAGGCTTTTATCTTAGTAGTGGGAGTGGAAATAGCACTATACTATATAACACTCTAATCTTACCTAACTATATTTAAAAGCAAGACCCTAAAGTATCAAATTGTTTATAAGTTTCTTAACTGTACCCCAGAACAAAGCTCATAAATATTTACAGGAATACAAAAATATGTGGCCCCCTACATACTAAAATTCACAATGTTTCACATCCTGTAAAAAATATTACCAGGCATGGAAGGAAGCAGGATAATAACCCAAATTTTTAAAAAGATTTAAAAATTTAATCAATTAAAATTAATAAAGCATAAAATGACAAACGCAAGGATTTAAAAAATATGACTATTTTATATGTTCAGAATACAGGGGTGGGCAAAATGAGGTTTATAGTTGTGAGTACACAAAACACAGTTTATGTTTATATTATTATTTATTAATTATTGTGTTATTTTCACTTGATCTTAGCCAAAGGGCTGAGAAGTGATTGTATTATTTTCCATATGAACAACTGTAAAGCTACTTTTGCCCACTCTGTATAGAGGAAATTTTGAACATTTCAAATAGAGACATGGAACATTAATTAGAGATCCAGCTTAAACTACTAAAGATTAAAATTATACTGGCTAAGATGAAGAATAGTCTTGATGGAATTAATGGCAGATTTAGATACAGCAAAGGAGAATATTACTAAACTTGAAGAGTTAGTGATAGAAACAATCTAAAGTGAAATAGCTAGAGTTGAGGGGGATAAAAAGAGAGCATTGGTGGTCTGTGAAACAATTTCAAGTGGATAAATATATATAAATATATCTGGAGAGTAATTTTCCCCTCCAAAGGAGAATGGAGAGAATAAAGAAACAATGGAGAAAATTTTTCAAATTCGATGAAATCTATAAACCCACAGATTCAAGAAGCTGAACAAATCCTGTGCAAAGAAACACAAAGGAAACTGCAGTAAGACACATCATAATCAGTTTGTTTAAAACCATTGATAAAGAGAAAATATTAAAGACAGCCAGAAGAGAAGACACATATTAAGTACAGGGGAACAAAGATAACAACAGATTTCTCATCATAAACAATGCAAGTCAGAGGACAATGGAGCAATATCTCAAAAGTACGAAAAGAAAACCTGTCAACCTCAAATACTATACCCAGCAAAAATATTTTTTAAACAGAAGCAAAATAAACACTTTTTCAGACATACAAAACATGAAAGCATTTATTAAAGCAGGCCTGTATACAAGAAATAATAAAGGAAAATAATAGAAGATGAAAAATCTTTATCTACACAAAAGAAGAGCACTGGAGAAATGGTAACTGTATGGGTAAATTTAAAAACAATTTCTCATGATGTAAGTCTCTTTAAAAATCAGCAAAAATAACAAAAATGTGGGAGGGAGTTTATAACATACAAAATAAAATACACGAAAACAGTAACACAAGAGCCAGATGGGCAGAAATGATATACTGTGCGAAAGTCTTTTTGCTCTGTAGGAAGTAGTATAATATCACTTGAAGGTAGACTATGGTAAATTAAAGGTGTATACTATAAGTTGTAAAGTCAACACTATATTAACATCTAAATTAATGCCTAAAAAATTAATACCTAAAAAGTTAAAAAGGCACAAAGGAGATAAAATGGTATTACACAAATTACTCAGTTAATCCACAACATAGGAGAAAAAGAGAGAAAGGAGCAAATAACAGATGGGGACGATATAAAGTAAATGGAAAGATGGTGGATATAAACCCAACCACATCTACAATCACACATGTGGTGTAAAGACTCTAAGATTGCCCCCAATTACCTCTGTCTCTTTGTATTCATGCCCTTACATAATCCTCTCCTTTTGAGTATAGGTGGGACTGTGACTTGCTTCTAACCAATAGAATATTGCATGTCACCTCCCTGATTGTTACATAAGATTGTAACTTCCATCTTGAAAGTAGACCCTATTGATTACCTCCCTTGCTGGCTTTGATAAAGTTAGCTTCTATGTGAAGACATCTATGTGGCAAGGAACTGAGTGACCTTCATTCTGACAGTAGGCAAGGAACAGAATCTGCCAACAACCACATTAGCTTAGAAATAGATTTTTTCTCAGTTGAGCCTCAGATGACACCTGAGCCTTGCCTAACAATTTGACTGCAACCTTGTGAAATATACTAAAGCAGAGGACTCAGCTAGGTTATGCCTGAAATACTGACCCACAGAAAATAGTAAATAAGCAATGTGTGTCGTCTGAAGCTGCTAAGTTTGTGGTAATATTATTCTGCAACAATAAATAACTAATAAAACATTAAAAGCAAATGGTTCAAATACTCAATTAAATGGAGAGTTTCATATTGGATTAAAAAGAACAAGACCCAACTATATGCTACTTTTAAGAAATGTACTTTAAATATAAAGATACAGGCAGGTTAAAAAGAAAAAGATGAGAAAAGATATACCATGGGGAAATCTCAATATAATTGTGAATTTGTTTATTTCTACTTATACATCTATCAATTTTTAATTCATTTAATAATTCTGTTATTAGGTGCATACAAGTTTAGGATTGTAATATTCTCTTCCTGCCTCTTTTTTCCACTAACAGGCTTTTCCAAAGACCACACACCTACCAGTACAAACAAATAATGTATTATTTTTGCATCCTCTTCCTGCTAGAGACAAATACTCATCTGGTAATAAAAATGCAGTCGACGAGCAGTTATTCTCATTTTATAACACACTGTGAGTTGACTAATAAGATAAATAACTCAGGGGAGAAACCAATAGACATAAGATACATGTACTTTATGGCCAGAAAGTTCAATAAAGTGCCTCCCCCATTAGCAAAGGGATTTTTCATTTTAGAAAATTGGCTGAGAGTGTTATAATTTGGGGGGCTTGCCACATAAAACAAATATGCTGCTTGTAGTCATGTATCTAGGATGAAGAACCAACAGCATGACCAAATAGAATAATTCCCTTTTTGAACCATTATAAGAAAACCAATGAGAAATATGGGGAGCCTTCTGTGGGAGCATGCATTGAGTGGTTTTATGACATTCACACAAGGCTATTATTTTTAAAGGCACTGATTGAGAAAATTTGCTAGTGACACACAAGGAGTATTATCTACTCAAAAATTGCATGAGATTTTCTAGGGCCAAGTTCAACCACTGTTGACAAACAAATAGGAAAATCTACTATTATATTGTATCTCTGAAGTCAAATTTCAACTGTTCTGTGAATGGTTAAGAAATGTCTTCAGTTATTTTCCTGTCATTGCTGTTAACAAGGACCCAAATTATCAGCACCTCTTACAATCCCTGACCTTTTAAAATAGTATAATGATGTTCTAAAGACAGCAAAGAGCACACACATTGTCATTCTGTCAACTCATAGCTACAAGCTTGTTAATTGAAACATCTCTATATAATTAATGCAGAAAGTTCAAGTCATTGAAAGGAAACAAAACAAACTTTTATTTTCCAATGTACCATTTTCAATCAACACATCAACTATTTTGAAAGATACTCTGAACAATTGAAAACCATTTCCATGAAAAGGATTCCTTTCACAGGAATCTGTTTCTTCTTTGGTTCATGGGGACGTTATCCCAATGAAACATTTTAATGGGGCTCAAATAAGTACAAGAAATATACAATGTATTATTGCATGGTCATTTTTAATCATATACTGGTGAGTTATTAACAGAAAGACTTATTTTCAAGTGTCTATTGACAACATCGGGCCAAAACCACTATGAAACAGTAGAAGGAGTTATTGTAGTCAGAATACCTGAGCTAATCCCAGACCACCATTTTCTAAGTATGTAAGTGGGTCTGTCATTCATTGTATCTGAGCTTCTTCTGGAACACATAGTATTTCTAGCCTGGCTTTCCTTAATGGGGAAATCCTAAATTGAAGAAGAAGAGCAACCTACTTTTCATCCAGATATATGGCTGTGGTGGTGGCAAAACATATCCACAAATTAGCCCTGGCTGGTGTAGCTCAGTGGATTGAGCACGGGCTGTGAACCAAAAGGTCGCCAGTTTGATTCCCAGTCAGGGCACATGCCTGGGTTGCAGACTAGGTCCCCAGTATGGGGCGCATGAGAGGCAACCACACTTTGAAAATAAAGAAAGAAAAATATGTCCACAAATTATCTGATATTCCTTCAAAAGGTGGAACTTAATTCCTCACCTCCTAAATGTGGGCTATATTTAGTGACTCACATCTAATAAATAGAATGGTAGAAGTGACAGTTTATCATATGTGAGATTAGGATATAAAAGGCACTATGACTTCCTCCTTGTTCTCTTCCTTTGATCATCTAGTCTAGGGGAAGACTTGTGTAGACCAGGGGTCCCCAACCCCCAGCCACAGACTGGTACCAGCCTGTTCCTGTTAGGAACCGGGAGGCACAACAGGAGGTGAGCTTGAATGTAATGCGTTTGAATCATCCCGAAACCATCCTCCCACCTAGTCTGTGGAAAAATTGTCTTCTACAAAACCTGTACCTGGTGCCAAAATGGTTGGGTACTGCTGGTATAGAGAGTCAGGCAGCCCCATAAAGAGGCCCACATGGCAAGAAACTGGGACCTCCTGCCAACAACAACAGCTTTATTTTTTGTAGTGAAAACTAGAAACAACCCAGGTGTCCACCAATAAGAGAATGGATAAGTAAACTATGATGTATTCAGTAATGGAATACAACTCAGGAATAGAAGAATTGAGCTACCAATGCACACTATAATATGCATAAATTTCAAAAACATGTTGAGTGAAAGAAACAGAACACAAAAGAATATATATTGTATGATTCCATTCATATAAAGTTAAAGAACTGGCAAATCTCATCTGTAGTGGAAAATAGTTAGGACAGTGGTTTCCTGGTGGGGAAGAGGGTATGAGGTGGGGATGGTGTTTGCTTGAAGGAACTTTCTGGAGTGATGGCAACGTTCTATACCTTAAGGAGGGACTGTTCTCATCAAAACTCAGTGGATGTACACATAAGATTGGTGCATTTCATTATATGTTAAATTTGTATCAAAAGTAAAGCTTTAGACAAATATTGGCTGTATGAATGCTCTAACTGGTAATATAAATGCTGAAGTATATGGAGGGAGTGTACAGATAGATGTCTTCCATTTACTTTGAAATGTATTAAAAAACAAGAGGAGTTGATATAGGTAATAATCAAGTGAGTAAAATATAAATGGTAGGATTTAGGTGATGGTGTAAATATATTCAGCATTAAATTCTTTCAGGGAAGTGGGGACTGGATGAAAGAAGGTGAAGGGATCAAAGAACATATATGCATGACCCATAGACATAGACAACAGTGTGGTGATGGCCAGAGGGACGCAGGGGGGAAAGGACAGGGGAAGATGTGGGCAAGGGTGCAGGGGGGGATAGGGCCATCGGTAGGAGTGTCAACAATACAGATAAAGTAAAAAAATTCTTTCAACTTTGCAGTAGGTTCAAAATTTTTCACAATAAAACAATATTTAAAATTAAAAATATGTACATAGTCATGTTGGTATCTTTTCAAGATAATTACACTTTTCCCCAAAAGTAGAACAGTTTATTGATCTGGAGCTCAGTATAAAGTAATTAGGTCTGATTCACTGGGCACTCATTACAAATGTATAACAGTTATTTATTGAGTATTTACTAGGTACCAGGCACTTGGAAGAAAGTGAAGATGCAGAACAGTCCACTCAGGAGTTATCTGCTTCCACCCACAGGAACCTACTCGGAAAGGAATGCTTTGGGGAAATGAGGTATGACAAGAAAGCCATTCATTCAGAGCTGTTTTTGAATGTTGCATATTTCCCACTAAAGAAGCCATTTTCAACATGGAAAATTAATACTGTTAAATAGGAAATAATTGCACGAATTCTAGTGTCAATTTTAAATTGTTCCTTGAATGTTTTTGATTTGGGGAGCAGAAAAATTGGAACTGGAGGAAAGAGAGGGCTTCACTAACATAACATGTGATTTTTAAAATGTTGGTATTATGCTGACAGACTGAGAGACCTCCAAATGCCGTTTCCTCACAAGAAGCTATTATGTACAGTGTTTAAACAGGGCTGGAGGACCTAGCAACAGAAGGGAAAAAAGGTTTCCAAGGTGAGAGGGCTGCTTGTTTCAGAGCTAAACCTCAAATTGCTGTGCCTTGAGGTCTTGACCAGGAAAATGAACCACCAACTAGCGCCTCAGCCTAATAACAGGTCTTGTTTCCCTAAATGCCACTGGATTTATTACATACATATATATCTTTAAACACATGATTTTCCAGTGTAATTCAAGCTATATCTTGAGGTGCAGCATAAACACTGAAAAATGGCTTTGTATGTAAATATATCCTGGTCTGTGAATCTTTTGCTTCTCCCAGACACAAAGCAAAGTTTTAAGCTGGAATCGTAAATAACCCCAGTTATGTGCTGCTCCAATCCACATTACAGCACTAAACGTGACACTCAGTAATTTAGATGTTCGGAAACATGGTCGGGGAGCAAGGAAGAGGCTGCAAATTTGCCAAGCAGAGAATTTGAAGCGCTGCCTGATACTCTCAAGCAGCACTGAACGCTTTGAAATGTACTTAGGCTTCATGACTCAGTTTCCCCTTCTTTTTCCTTGGAGCCTATCCTACTCCCTCCTTTGTCCAAATTAACCACCAAAGTTTCTATTATTTGAAAGCCTTATTGAAACATCTTCATTTCCTTCAAGGGCCTGGAGGAGGAGTGTCTTGAACTTTATCTTCATCTTTCCTCTAATCTCCCCTCTCTTCCCTAAGTAGCAGGGATATTTGAAAGGGGGAAAGTCACGAAAAGGGCTATTTTATAGATAGAAATCAAAATGGGGTAAGACACTTGTCAGCGTTTGTTTCAGATGTGATGGATGCGTTGGATGAGTAATTTTGAGGATTTGCGGATTCTCTAAATTCGAATTTGAAGTATTTTCATCATGTAGGCGGTGAAACCACATCCTTGTCTTCTCTCTGCTGCTTCGATGAAACACTGCCCAATGTCTACAGTATGAGCCCAGGAATAAACATGTGTGTACGTGTGTGTGTGTGTGTGTGTGTGTGTGTGAGAGAGAGAGAGAGAGAGAGAGAGAGAGAGAGAGAGAGAGAGAGAGAGAGAAATACAGGCAGACTCAGCTGAGCTCAGTGATGCTGAGCTGCCTTGATGCTTACAAAGTACTGGAATTGCCTATTCAATAGCTCTTACTGCACGCTGCCTCTCTCTCTCACTGTGTCTCTCTCTCCCCCGCCCTCTGATCACATAAATGCCCTCCAATAGACCAAGGAAAAAGTTAAAGTCCACTATAAACAGTTCTCATGCCCCGATAAAATATAACGCATGCCCATGAGCACGCACATGAATGTTTTTCCTGTTTATCCCAAGGGCTTCGCCACATCACAGGCTCTATCATGTGAGTAGAAATCACAAATAAGGAGATGCTGCTCCATGAGACAAAAGC
This sequence comes from Carollia perspicillata, assembly GCA_004027735.1. Taxonomy (NCBI): domain Eukaryota; kingdom Metazoa; phylum Chordata; class Mammalia; order Chiroptera; family Phyllostomidae; genus Carollia; species Carollia perspicillata. The sequence goes on from PVKM010000703.1 coordinate 88,751, forward strand.
AACAATCAGGCTCAGAACTTACATTTTCTTTTTACTTTAATCTGGTCCTTAAATATCTGTTTGGCCTGGTCACTCACAGTCTTGAGACTTGGTGTCTCAAGTCACAGGACCATAGGACACAGGACAAAGTCATGGAGATGAATGCTCTTCATCTCTACCAACCTCTACCCTGCAATTCCATTCTAAAACTGACCCAGGCAACAGGTCCTTATTTTATCCACTGCTTTCTCTGGTTGGCTCTCTTGCAACTCTCTCAACAGGAAGAAAGTGTGTCTCGTATTCAGTCTTGCCCCAAAGCATTTGTAGACTAAATTCATTAGCTTTCCCCTCAAACTTAATTCAGCTATTGAGCCAACCCAAACCTCTTTATATTACCATTAGTCCTTGCTTACACCACTGTCCGTATTTTTCCAACTTTTATGTGGAAATCTACGGGTTTTCTTAGCCATGGCTCAATGAAAAAACACAATCAAATTCTTCCTTCACTATTGGTTGAAAATTCAAAAGATAATGTTTGGTTTTTACAAACAATACTTTTACCTCATAATTACTGCTCTAATAAGGATTCGTTTTGGTCTCAAGTGACCAAAACTCTGTTTGAATTTACTTAAGCACAACAAGGGGGAGTTTTGGGGGCTTATGTCATTGACAAACCCAATGGTTACCTGGCAGGAGCTCCAAAATAAGTTTCTTTCCATTTCCTGGTCTTTTCTTCTTCTTCTTTTTTTTTAATTTTATTTATTTATTTATTTATTTATTTATTTATTTATTCATTTATTATTTACTTATTTTAGGGAGAGGGGTAGGGAGCGAGAAAGAGAGGGAGAGAAACATCCATGAGTGAGAGGAACATTAATGAGCAGCTGCCTCCTGCACGCCCCCAAACAGGAACCTGGCCCCGTAACCCAGGCATGTGCCCTGACTGGGAATCAAACTGTGACCCTTGGATTCACAGGCCAATGCTCAGTCCACTGAGCCACACCAGCCAGGGCTCTTTTCTTCTTCTGTGTGAATTTTATTTTCTGACAGTTCTCCCCTAGTGGTGACAAAGATGATCACCAATAGCTCCAAGATCACATCCTGCCTGCTTTACCCGACCATCACAGAGAAATATGCATTTCCAATACGCCAGCCAATGTCCCAAGGAAGGTAATGGAGATAAGCTGGCAATGGTTGCCTGTGGTCCCCATGCCCTGGACAATAACCCATGTCTCTGGATTTCCTCAATGGGTCCCGGCAGAGCAGCTGAGCTTTGAGTCAGAGAGAAGAGAAGACTGCAGCTAGAAAGACAGGAAGCTAAAAGGCAACACTTTTGATTTCCTGTGGGATATGTTTTCTCCCACCAGCCTGCTTTTAGAAAGGTACAAAAAAGACCCTGCTGCTCTGGCAATCGGCAGGTTCCAGTTCAGGAGTCTAGGGATGAACACACACACTAGTGAGAGTTGGGGGACACCTGAGATACAAAAGGAGAAAATGACTGTAACCTTCTGAAAACCATGTCTGCTCCTTCTTTCTCTAATCCAGAGGAGCGAGGAGCCATGAAGATTTCAGAACAAGTAAAAATGGTCATGTGCAGCCTCTAGAGATTTGCAGTTCTCCCAGGTTGAGATAGAAGAGACCTACACAAAATTATCTGGAGTGAGGTTTGGTGGTGGTGACAGCTATTTATTTAATTTAAATCTCTTTAAAGATTATATTAAATAGACTCTAGCAACTTTCATATTTTAAGTTCAAAAGTTCTAAATCAAGTTTTTGTGATTTTCACTTAAACATAAGATGATGGTGGTTTTAAAATAATTGTCCCTGAAGTTTTATAAAAAATAATGCAGCCATAAGTAAAGAATATTATTTTTAAGACCTCAATTTGAAATGAAATGCAGACTTTCTAGATTTTAATGTGTCATAAGCCACCAATTTCATCAAATTGCATCCACATTTCAAAGCTTATATTGCCCCATGGAAGCAGTCCTTTGGAAAAGCATGAGGCATTTGATTCTGTTATCTCCATTTACTCAAATGTAGGCAGGTTTTCATATATAATCTTTTTAAAAATGTTATAAAAGCACTTTGTACTATCATTCTAGTATGGATGGAACATGTTAAAAGCATTAATTTCATTGAACTACAGGAAAATTTCAGATCAGAAGAGGATGAGAAGCTAAGAAAAATGAAACATTTTCCTGGTGCTTGATGTGTCCTCAATCCCACTGAAATAGCCAAAGTTTAGACAAAGCAGATAACCTCTCTCTGTAGGTAAAGCCACACATAAAATTAAGATAATTATTATAGGAGTGGAAGATAGTTTGTACTTCAAATGATACATACAGATAGTTATCAAGATTTATATATATATAAATAATATATTTATAATATTCATGGCAAAGTGACCATTAAATCCTCAATATTTGTACATAACAAGAGTAGACAAACCTTTAAATTTCACCAGTTTTCATGACTTTCAAGAGCTTCAGGCTTAATAAGTCTAGAAAAAGTAGGAACTAAGAAGAAGTCAAAATGTTGATTTAAATAAGAATGTCATTATGTAAGACAGAGAAAATAAGAATAGGGATAAAGTTCTAAATTCTTTTATTTCCTAAAAATGTTGCTTCTATCCCTTCTAAACACTAGTTTGATATCTACATCTGAGAACGTGGTTACCAGTCTCCACACTGATCCCCTACAAATTGCTATCTCCTGGTACATGCCCTTGTATAGGCCCCTCCCACACTGAACAGAGCTGACTTATGTAATCAATAAAATATTTCAGAAATGATGGAGTATGACATTAACAGTCTGGGTCATAAAGACATTTTGGCTTCTTGTCTTGCTGTCTCTTAAATCATTCACTTGGGGGGAACCCAGCTGCCATGTCATTATGAGACTCAACAAGCAATTGGAGAGGCCCACATGGCAAGGAACTGAGGCCTCCTGCCAATAGCCATGTGAGTGAGCCATCATGGAATCCTCCAGCCACAGGCAAGCCCTCAGATGACTACAGCTCCAGCAGATATCTTAACTGAAACCTTATGAGAGACCCTGAGCCAGAACTACATAGCCCAGAGGTTCTTTCATTGCAGCAATATTTACAATTGCCAAGATATGGAAACAACCTTAGCATCCATCCATAGACCAGTGGACAACAAAGATGTGGTACATACGCGTTCTGTCCAGAAGGTAGCCAGCCATGTAATAAGAAAAATAGAGACATTTATTGAAGAAGGTACAAGACACAAGAAACATTGTACATAAGACAATGACGTCTCAACCCTCTTCAAAGTAGGCACCTTGGGACCTCACACAGTTCCCCCAATTGCCATTAGCTGCCCTATTGTATTTTCCTGAATCTCATGCATGGTTGAAATATCTTCCCTTTCAAAGGTTATTTTAGTTTTGCGAAAAGCCAGAAGTCGCAGGGCACCAAATCTGGACTGTAGGGGGCTTGAATCACCTGGATAATTTGATGTTTCTCAAAAAAACTGCACAAGATGTGATGCATAAGCAGGCACGTTGTCATGATGAAGCTGCCAGTCACCAGTTGCCCGTAGCTGGGTACTTCTGAACCATCTGAATACTTACTGAGGAAGAATGTTCAAGCTTCATGCAAAATTGGATGCAGATTCGTTGCTCTACTTGCTCTGTCATTTTGAATGCAATGACCACACAGTATACACACTCACTCAATGGTGTCTACTGCCCCCCACTGACTAGTATAGTGTAGTCATCATTGTTCATGTGTGTGCATTCCAGTCCACTCTCCTTGGCTGCCAGGTTACTTGATATTGCACAAATTGTTCTTGTTATATTAACCATGGCTGGACTTTTTTCTAGACAGACCTCATCATATATACAATAGAGTACTGCTCAGCTATAAAAAAAAAAGAATGAAATCTTGCCATTTACAACAATGTGGATGGTTCTAGAGGGTATTATGCTAAGTGAACCAAGTCAGAGAAAGACAAATACCATGATTGACATATGTGGAATCTAAAAGAAAAGGACAAACAAAATAGAAACAAACTCATACATGCAGAAAAACTGGTGGCTGTCAGATGGAAAGGGTGGTTGGGGGACTGGGTGAAAAAGGTGAAGGAATTAAGAAGCACAAATTGCCAGTTATAAAAATAGTTGAGGCACAGAGACTATAGTTAATACTAGTGTAACAACTATGCATGGTGTCAAATGTGTATCACACTTGTCAGAGTGTTCATTTCACAAGGTATATAAATGTCTAATCACTAGGTGTTCACCTGAAGCTAATATAATATTATGGCAACTGTAATTGGAAGATACATTAAAAATATTTTTTAAAATTCTCAACCCACAGTAACTACGAGATAATAGAGTTTGTTGTTTTAAGCTGCTAAGTTTTAGAGTAATTTATTATGCATAATACAAAACTAATGCAGAGATTTTCAGTACAGTTTAGGTTTACAAATATTATAAAAATCTTTTTTTTTAAATCAATTGATGAATGGTTAACTTGATCGATGATGTTGTTCCTATGCTAGGATATTTGACGATTGTCACATAGGGCTCCAGCTGGTGGAAGTCCTTCTAATAATAATCACAAACTTGAAACAAATAAGATTATTTGATAATCCTTCACAGAATGTTCACAGTGTTTTATCACTGCAAATAACATGTTAGTGGGAGGTTTTCCATACAACTGGGCTAAACACTCCCAGTTCAGAGAGATAAAATTGAAAAGGTTGATTCTCTGTTTATTCAAGAAATAGCATTTTCTGAAAATTGTCTGGAAAAGAATTCAGGCAGTTGATGGTGCTGGCAGCAACACTGCTATTGAAGAGCTACTATTTGGAACTGCCAAAAACGTTTCATTTTCTCTGATTATGATGAATTCAATCAGAAGAGACTCAGTAAAACAGGTAAATGCAAGCGCAGACTTTCAAACCCTTAATATAACCATGGCTCTATAGCAAATAAAAATATAAATATGAAACACAGTCTCAGTGAATAGGGGGAACACAAGGGATTTTGGGGGAAGCGAAACTATTCTGTATGATACTACCATGGCTGATACATGTCATTTTACATTTGTTCAAACCCATAGAATACACAATATCGAGAGTAACCCCTAATGTAAACTATGGACTTTGGGTGACAATGTGTCAGTGCAGGTCCATTAATTTTAACAAATGTACCACTTTGGTGGGGGATGTTGACGGTGGTGGAAGCTGTGGGACGGGAGGAAGTAGGCAGATGAGGACTCCGTATTTCATGCTTAATTCTGCTGTGAAAGTACAACTGCTCTAAAAAATGAAGTCTACTAATAAGAGGGAAAACAGAAGGGGTTTCTGCCATGCAAGAACTTTAATTATTTGTTCAACAAATAGTCGTTTAGTTTTTCTTTTTCTATCCTTTTACATTCCACCTTTCTGTGTATTTAGGCTTTATATATGTCTCTTATAAACAATACATAATCTAATCTAAGAAGCTCTATCTTTAAGTAGGAATGTTGAACCATCAACACTTATTGTTACTACAAATACATGTGGATTTCTTTTCATTATTTTGAGTGTTATATCTACCTATATTTTTCTTTGCCTCTGATTCCCTTTTTATATTTTCCATTTATTTGGAAAATATACTCTTATCTGTTATTTTAGAAGGATTTAATATAACTATTTGACTTTAATATTTAAAGCGTGATCACAGGTTTAGACTCCTGACAATTCAAGGCACTTTAGCTCCATATAGACACATCTGCAGTCTTCCATGATAGGTCATATATAATTTAATTCTACTTTATTTTGAAACCTACGCCCCTAAATACTCATTATTACTCTTATTACTGTGAGTTTTTAAAAAGTCATTGGTGGTTCCAGCCAAGATGGAGGTGTAGGTGGAAACACTGTACCTCCTCGTACAACCAAGATTAAGGACAACTAAAATTCAGAAAAAAAATAACACAACCAGAACACAGAAAATTGAACTATGGAAGTCCAATAACCATTCAACCAGACCGGTGAGAGAGGCGGAGTCAGCAGTCGGTGGAGAGGGAACGCGGCAGGAAAAGACAGTGGCTGGCAGACCCAGGAGTGCCGGGGAGCATAGGTGGCAAGGAGCTTGCAGACCTCAGACGCAGGGAGGAGATGAGCAGAGCACGTAGGGCATGCAGGGTGGTTGGCCCACCATGGACACACATTCGTGCAGATAAACTAGGCAAGAGTGAGCAGTGACTGCACAGCCCAGGGCCCCAGCCACAGGAAATAAAGCCTAAAAACACCCATTGAAAAGGTGCCAGGAGAGACTCCCAGCAACACAGGAGGGGTCATTGGGGAGACCCGCAGGGTCCTGGAGTGTTGCATAGGCCTGCCCACCTGGGAACAAGTGCCAGAGGTGCCCAGTTTGCTTGTGGGAGGCAGCAGAGGGGACACAAATCCAAGAGAGCGCCGAACAGGTGTCATTGTTCTCTCTCCGACCCCACCCCCACAGACAGCATCACAACTTGGTGACTAGGTTGTCCCACTCTGGTAAACACCTAAGGCTCCGCCACTCATACATATCAGGCTCCACCTGACCAAATATGACTCAAACAGAACAGCTCAAAGCCCCCGAGCCAATACTCTTAAGCGACCAAGAGATAGCCAACCTATCAGATGCAGAGTTCAAAACACTGGTGATCAGGATGCTCGCAGAATTGGTTGATTTTGGTCGCAAATTAGATGAACAAATTAAGGCGATGATAAGTGAAATGAAGGAAAATGCACAGGGAACCAATAGTGATGGGAAGAAAACTGGGACTCAAATCAATGGAGTGGACCAGCAGGAAGAAAGAAACAACCAAACAGAAAAGAATGAAGAAACAAGAATTCCAAAAAATGAGGAGAGGCTGAGGAACCTCCAGGACACCTTTAAATGTTCCAACATCCGAATTATAGGAGTACCAGAAGGGGAAGAGGAAGAGCAACAAGTGGAAAACTTATTTGAACAAATAATAAAGGAGAACTTCCCCAATCTGGCAAAGGAAATAGACTTCCAGGAAGTCCAGGAAGCTCAGAGAGTCCCAAAGAAGGTGGACCCAAGGAGGAACACACCAAGGCACATCATAATTACATT
>PVKM010000704.1:0-96468 GCA_004027735.1 Carollia perspicillata
TTTTTAAAAAGAAGGATTGAGAGGTATTTAGAGAAAACTCAAATGGAACTAAATATTGGTCTTACATTAAAAAGGATTCTTTGTGTAAGTGGGGAATGGATGCTGGTGATGCAAACAGACACAAAATAATAGACCCTGCCTGAAGTTCTAAGCAAATTAGTAAAGCCCTCTGACTTTGCCTTCCTCACAATAAAAAAGGTATAAGAACACCACTGTCCATGGCTGCTGTGAGGATTACATGAGGTAGTACACATAAAGTACAAGGAACATAGTAAGTGTGTGACACATAGAGCTATGAATTCCGTCAGGGAGAAGTGAAGGGTTAGCCCAAGGGAACAGTCAGAAGGGAGTTTTAGCACTTGACATTTTGGAAGCACAGCAGAATCACACTGAATCATACTATTCACTTCTAATTCCTTCATGCCCCTTGCTGCACCACGTTAGATAGGTATTTGATAATCTTCCCAACAAAGTCAAGCATTTTCATGAAAATCTTAAAATAGAAAAAAAGCCTAAAAGTGATTATAATGAATCAGGACTGGCTCCATGACATTCGGGGTCCAGTGCAAGAGTGCAAAAGGCCATGTTTAAAATCATTAACAATTTCAAGATAGTGACAACAGAGCATTAAACCAAGTACAAGGTCCTTCTGTTACTACTGTACAGGTCACACCACCACAGGTCAAGCCAGTCCTGCAAAAAATAAACTACATTAGCATTCAAGTGGTGAAGTTCATGTCTTAATGCTCCCAAAGTACAAGTATGGGTCTGCCCTTGCCAATGAGTATCTGAGGGCATGTCAATTAACCGTGAAGGTGTAGGGGGTCTTGAGATACATGACAAAGAGAAGCTAGTCACAGGGCCATTTGGCCCTGAAATGCAAGTTGATGGCCAATTGACATTAGAAGGTTAGCACTAACTAACTGCTTTTGAAGTCTAGTGAAATATAATCATTTCCTGCCTCTTCGATTTTTTACATTTTAGCTAATTAAATTACCACTTGAAGACAGAAAATAACCCACTGATGTAATTAAAAAAACTCTTTAGGACATATAAAACTTTGATTTTGGATCACTTGAGGCGGGTGCCTTTACAACTAATTTGAGGGAGGTGGCTGTTTCTCCCCAAATCCAATACCTCCTAATAGGCATACTAAAGGTAGGTCCACCCTTGGGAAAATGGTCAGATTTTAAGCTTGTTTTTACCTCCCTTTACTATCCTCCTGGTAAATGTTAAAAAATAGAAAATCTCTTTTAGAAAAAGCATTATAACTCGTCATATTAACTATATTAATTGACTAATTACTGTACTACCATAAAGATAAATTGATTAAATTATTTGACCTTTCTCAACCTCTCTTTCATCATCTACAAAATAGAATAATGTTTTCATGCAAATCACAGTTCCAGGAACAATGCTCTTAATACATGTTCTGTAACATAATTTTTATTAATTAAATAACAAGATAACTTTGGCAAGACTGTTGGAGGGTTAAAAAGTACAGTATTTAAGGCTATTCTTTTCTGGAGGGCCTAAAAACCATCTTGTTTTCTAACACTATGATCTTGAAACTTTTTGGACTTTATCCTCAGGGGCAGGTTGAGATGCAGAATAGACCTGAATTATCTCCCCACAGCACTGTTGAGAGTGTTCTTCAGGAATAAAACATGCATTTTATGGCCTGATCTGGGAAGGCATCTGAAAAACAACCTTGTAATGATCATTGTTTCACTTCTGCCTCAATTGAAACAGATTCAGATTCAACATTTATTCACTGTCTCCCACATGTGAGCAGAAAGCAATTGTTAATTGAATAGTTTCCAGAAAATGATGTACTTGAATAATCAGCAGCTTTTTGCAATCTGTTCACTAAATATCTAATATATCGGTTGTGCATTATTTTGTGTTGATTATAATTCTTAGTACAATTGTAGTAAAAACGCTTGTCATTACAGATGTTGCAAGAAGTGCTGGGAAGAATATGCCAATTAGCAATATTCCATGAATCTATGAGGGAGGAATTCATTAAAACTGTGTGGATCATGGTATTACACAAACATTTCACTCCCTTGTTTTTCTCTTACACCAAAACTCTGGCAAATACCAGCTCAGGAAAAATAAGATAAAAATAGTGTCTTCGGATAGTCATATGTATCTTCTCTGTGTGTCATCTCCACTTCTCTCCAGGGTGATTTAATGAACACTAATCTTACATATAAAACATCAAGGGCAGAAATGAATGGGAGACTAAGAAAGACTTCTTTCTCTTGTTACCCACAACCCCGTCTCTTGTTACACAAGAATAATTTAATTTACATTACGATTTTTGGAACTTTATATATTCTACTTCAAAGGCATTTTAAAAGAGGACTTGGGGGCATGGGAGTTAGTTGTTCAGTTACCAGGGCAGGAGGAAGAAATGTTCAAATCTAGTTCTTAGCACAGGGTCTCAGGATTCCTCATGAAGTCTGTGGATGGGCTCTAGGAGGATCCATAAAAGTCTTGAACTCTTATGTAAAATTGTGTGTGTGTATATTTCTGCATATACACATGCATTTTTCTAAGAAAAATCATTTTCATCAGAATCGTAAAAAAATTGATTATTTTAAAGAAGTGCCTTAAGCCCAAAGAAATAGCAGTGAAGATTTGGCTCCTGTGGTAAGTAGATAAGGATCTGCGAAATCTCTTAAGACCTGGAGGTCTTTCCTGGGATTCTGAGTCCCAACAGCACAGAGTCTGTGCGCTCACTAGGCTGGTCTTCTCAAGCAGTGAACTATTGCTGCTGCTGGTGATGCTACCATTTTTTTCCCTGTCTGAAACGAATGCTTCTTGATCTCCTTAGGGCAAAACTTGGCTTTTCATGAAATAAAAATGCTCCTTGAGCCACTGGGAAATCATCATCCCTTTACTCAAGGCATACCAAGTATCCAAAAAGGAAGGGCATTTTCCAACTCTCTTTGTCCTCCTCCCAGCCTGTTTAGACTAACATTAAATTTACGAAATACTCCCACAGAACAGGAAATGCAAATGTTAAAGCGCTCATAAATTTCAACCACATTTTTCATGTGATTCACATTAAATAAAGCATCTTATGTAAAAGTTCAACAAACACTGAAAAACTATACTAATTACACACAATGTAAATGAATTTTTAAAAATATAGAAAATTTGAATTTCTTGATTTCTACAGGCCAAGTGTACAACTTAAGTGCTCACGGGTGGTGGTTCTTTTGTTACCCTTAACTTTGTTTCCTTTTATTTATACAAAATGAAGTGGGAAGAGAGAAAAAAGGGGGAGGAATGACAGGAAACAGCTATCCACCTCCGCACCAAATGCCAGCAAAAACCACAGTTATGCTACCATACAACAACAATGCATTCTGTTTAGGAAACAGCCGTGTAACTCTAGACAATAATGAAATTACATCCTGCACATTCTCAAAATCATCCTCCATAGCTTCTAACGATACACCTTTTACTTCTTTTTGCTTTCTTGAATTCTCGAGATTTTGTTCCTTAGAAAGGAGCCCAACTATGACTTTCAGAGAAGCTGGTAGTGGTGGTGATGATGGGGGTGGGGACAGGCATAGCAATGTAAATTTAACTGTGCCTCCAGTTTCAGCTGCCACAAATTTGGGAACTGGGAGAAGAGTGCTTGATCATGTCTTACCAAAGAGAGGAGAAAGAAGCCTTTCCAAAGTAGAAAATATGTCAGTCAGAGTAAATCATCCAGAGTACTCAGCCTTTTCTCATGTGACAGTTGTTGGGCTCTCTCTCTATTTGTCATCAAAAAACAAGTCATTTTTTATTGAATTTATTGGGTTTACATTGGTTAATAAAATTATATGGGTTTAAGGTGTATTATTCTATAACATATCATCTGTATATTTTATTGTGTTCACCACCCCAACTCTTGTCTCTTTCCATCACCACTTATCCCCGCTTTACCCTCTCCTGCCTCCCCATCTCCATTTCCCTCTGGTAGTAACCATATTGTTGTTTATGAAGGTTTTTTTTTGTTTCTTTGTGTTTGTTAGTTTATTTTGTTCATCAGATTCCACATACAAAAGGGGGTCCCCCAAAACCCAGAGTTTATTTATAAAAAATTGTGTATTTATTCTCACATGTTTAAACTTCAATCACCTTCAAAGTACTCTCCATTTGATGCAATACACCTATCAAGAAGTTTTTTTCATTGCTCAAAACAGTTTTGAACTCATTGATTTTGATGCCTTTTAGTGCTTCTGCCATTTTTTATTTCACCTCTTCCACATTGGCAAAATGCTTCCCTTTGAGGACTTTCTACATTCAGGGAAACAAAAAAAAAGCTACTTGGGGTGAGACTGGGTGAATAGGGAGGTTGGGGCAGGGGGTAATCCTGTTTTGGGTTCAAAACTGTTGAACACTCAGCATGGTGTGGGTAGTTGTGCTCATAAACCACTCATCATAAAATGGGCAAATGAGTTGAAAGAGTCTTCAAAAAAATTTCACTGAAGCTGAATGCAGCCTCTCACAACAATGCCAGCTGGTACACTCAGTTACCCATACAGATGGGTTCCTAGAACACTCCCCTAGTGGGGGAAGCCTGTACTGCAAGAGGACAACACTCTAGAAGATAATTCCAGGTTTTCTAGGTTTCCCACCTCATGTAAGTGAAATATATGGTGTTTGTCTTTCTCTGACTGGCTTATTTCACTTAGCTTAATACTGTCCAGGTCCACCCATGCTGTCCCAGAAAGTAAGATTTCCTTCTTTTTAATGGCTAAGTAGTATTCCATTGTGTAAATATACCACAGCTTGTTTTTTGTCTTTTGTTAAATCATTCGTAAATTGCCTGGGAATATGATGTCTTTAATTTATAACATTCAACGTTATCTTTACATATGAAGAAAATAATAATTGTTTTCCTTTTTATTGTTGTTCAAGTACAGTTGTCTACATTTTCTCCCTACCACTCTCCCTCACCCAACCCACACCTCAATCCTATCCCCTTTTGCTTTGTCCATGGGTCCTTTATACATGTTCCTTATTCACTCACCTACTAAGAGGAACTTGGGCTGCTTCCAAGTCTTGGCTATTGTAAATAATGCTGCAGTAAATGTAGGGGTGCAAATATTCTTTTAAATTAGTGTTTTGGGTTTCTTCAGATAAATTCCCAGAGGTGGAAATGCTGGGTCATAAGGAGGTTCTATTTTTAGTTTTTTGGTGAAACTCCATTCTACTTTCCACAGTGGCTGCACCAATCTGAATTTCCACCAACAGTGCACAGGGTTCCCTTTTCTCTACATCCTCATCAACACTTATTTGTTGATTTATCAATGATAGCCATTTATTTTTTAAAATATTTTATTTATTTATTTTTAGGGAGAGGGGATGGGACAGAGAAAGAGAGGGAGAGAAACATCAAAGTGTGGTTGCTTCTTATGTGTCCCCTACTGGGGACCTGGCCCGCAACCCAGGCATGTGCCCTGACTGGGAATCGAACCGGTGACCCTTTGCTTCACAGGCCCATGCTCAATCCACTTACTTATACCAGCCAGAGCAATGATAGCCATTTCTGACAGGTGTGAAGTGTTATCTCATTGTGGTTTAATTTTCATTTCTTTGATAATTAATGACATTGAACATCTTTCATACATCTATTAGGCATATTGTGTCCTCTTTGTAGAATCAGGCCCTTTGCCCATTTTTTAATTGGATTGTTTGTTTTTTTGGTGTTGAGTTTTATAAGTTCTTTATAAATTTTGGAAATTAACCCCTTATCAGAAGTATCATTGGTGAATATGTTCTCCCATACAGTAGGTTGTATTTCATTTTGTTGATTGTTTCCTTTGCTGTGCAAAGACTATTTAATTTGATGTAGTCACATTTGTTTTTTGTTTGTTCATTTGTTTCCCTTGACTGAGGAGATATATCAGAAAACACACTGCTATGAGAAATGTCCAAGATTTTACTTACCATATTTTCTTCTAGGATTTTTATGGTTTCAAGTCTAACATTTAAGTCTTTAATCCATTTTCAGTTTATTCTTGTGTGTGGTGTAAAGAAGGTGGTCTTGTTTAGTTTTTTTGCACCTATCTGTTCAATTTTCCCAACACCATTTAAAAAATAGATTTTCTTTAACCCATTGTACATTCTTGCCTCCTTTGTCAAATATTAATTAACCATAAAGGCATGGTTGTTTTCTGGGATATCCACTGTTTTTCTATTGATCCCTATGTCTGTTTTTATGCCAGTACTCTGCTGTTTTGAACTATGGCCTTATAGTATAATTTGATATCAGGTAGTGTGATTCCTGCAACTTCATTCTTTTTTCTCAAGATTGCTGTGGCTATTCAGGGTCTTTTCTATCCATATAAATTTTGGTTCTAGTCTGTGGAATATGCTATTGGTATCTTCATAGGAATTACATTGAATATATAGATTGCTTTAGGTATTCTAAACTTCTAAGATGAAATTTTAGCTGCTTTTGAAATCACACAAGTGTATTCAACTTTACTTTGCAAACCTTCAAATGATGTCTCTTGCTTCATTTTTTTCAAGAAAAAAAATAATACTGAATAATAAAAACAGTATCTTTTGTACTGAGATCAAGTTTGAAAAGTGTTATTCACAAAGACCACCTGAAATGGTAATGTGGAATACACTACCAGAAATTGCAAATCGAAGATGACTTCGAATATCTGTATAGTTTTCTCAGATGCTATCAAGGATGGTTTAGTCCTGAAAACCAGAATTCTGATGGTGGTAAATATAATGATGAGTCTATGAGATCTTAGGATCCAGTCATCTATGAGGTTCCATGTTCTGTAATCCTAGAATCCAAACTCCCAAATGAATATAATCAGCATTCCATGTAATTTGAGGAACACAATCAAACAGTGCTCACTGCACAAAGAAAGCCTGAAAGTCAAACATCCACACTGAGATAATACAGCTCTCCAAGGGATCAAATGACACCCGAGACAAATGTATCAAGTTGTTTTGCAACTGATCCAAAGTGTGGTCCAGCTGTTCCCAGTCTGTTTTCCCAACATCAGAGGCTATTTGCTCAAGGCAAACCATAAAAATACCTCTTTACTCATAAAAATAGACATCCCCTGACTTGTACACCAGACTGTTCATCTCCTCCGGCCATTGTCTTCTGTTACCCATTTGCTCTTGTGTTCTGCTCTTCAGAGTAAGATTTGGGGAAAATCCCACCAACAATTACACTTGGATTCCCTAATTCAACAGAAAGGCAGGTTACCTCAGAAGAGCAGGGGAGCATGACATCCACCCACAGCCACACACAAATTCAAGTATCATCTTCTAGACCTGATCCTTCGGACAAGGTGTTTACGCTCAGCCTGTCTGAGCAAATGCTTTCAAAGTACATTCAAGTGGAAACTGACCTATTTCTTTTTTGTCTATAAAATAGATTATGAAATATGTCTATTAAAAAACTGTGAGGGAAATAGTGTATGGAAAGAGTATGCACTCATTTCTGTGAACAGATCTCAGTTAAATCCAGGATCACCACTTACTACCTGTGAGTAATTATACAAGTTACCTGCTCTCTCTGACGCTGACTTTCCTCATCTGAGGTAGATGATGTTAATAATATTTGTTTTTTCAGGGAAGTACTTCTCAAACTTCAATGTGCACATGAAACACCGGGGATCTTGTTAGAATGCAGATTCTGACCCAGTGACTGGTCTAGGGCAAGGCCCAAGATCTGCATTTCTAGTAACTCCGAGGCACTGCTGATGCTGCTGGTCTGGTCCACAGGTGTGCAGCACAGTTGTCAGGTCTTTCAAGGATTTAATACTATGTAAAGAAGCTACAATGGATTTGGTGAGTGTAAAGCTTTCACAGAATACATTACATTGAACACTAACTATGTATAAAGTGCCTCTAGTCCTCCAGGGATTGGCAATTAAGAAAGCCAAAACTGAATTTCAGTAATATAAATTTTCCTACTCTTTTCTTCAAAACCGAAAAGAAACATGGAAAGGAAAATTGTTAGATTGGGAATACTGGAAAGTCCTCTCTGGTGGAGGCTATGCTTTTAATCGTAGAGGCCATTTAGATGATTGCCACCGAGAGATTGATAAAGCAACTGAGACCTGGGGACAGTGGTCACGGCTCCAATTTGGCCTCAAAAAATTTTTTTTAATATAACACACTTTACATCTTTTTCATGACTCTTGTGCCAAGGAAGAAAAGTATTCAGAGATAATAAATGTATTTTTTCATCTCAAGGTAGTATGTATAAAAGTCACAAATATGTATGAAGGAAAATAGCAATTTCAAAAAGGCACCATTCCATTTATGTGCTATGTGGATCACCCTGAATGATTCTACAGCAAACTGAACATGTAGAAATGTGTTATCTGTAAAAATGATAGTAATCATAACCAAAGCTTACTAAACACTTATAAATATCAAGTACTATGCTTAATGCTTTATACGCATCATCTCCTTTAGCCTCACAATCCTATGTGGTGGGAACTAGTATGACACCTAAGACCCACTGCTGTCTTGGAGCCTTCTATCTAGCTGCTCCCTCTGCCTGCAACACACTTGCTCAAGGTGTCTGCTTAGCTAAGTCCCTCACCTCCTAGTTACATCTTGGCTCGATCTCACCTTTTCAAAGACAGTGCCATTTAATTCTGCAGTCTGCCCTTCTCCACTCAATGTTTCCTTTATTCCAACTTTTGACCTTCTCACATATAATTTTGTTATTATATTTATTATTTATTGTCTTTACCCACCCTTCTCCTTCACACCAAACCCCACCACACTCTCCCAGAATGTAAGTTCCATGCAGGCAGGGGTTTTTGTCTGTTTTATTCACTAATCTACCTCAAGCACCTGGAACAGTGTTTGTCACAGAGCAGACACTCCATTAATATATTATGAATGAATGAATACCTATTCTACAGATGCAAAAGCTGAGATTCAGTGCAGCAAACTGACTTGAACAAATTTAGTAAGCATTAGAGCCAGAATTCAAAACCGGATGACTAGTCTGATGCCAGACTACCGCAATGCTTGTTTCACAGAGGAGTAAAGAAGATGAAGGTCAGGAACTTCTAAGTCTAGGGTGGCATCCAGATCCTTTGATATCTCATGAAGTACAAAATGGATAAATGTAATCAACCAACATCTCTCCAGGGTGGGCTCCAGGGTAATTAAAACAAGGATAGTTGGGATCTGGCAATGATCTTAGGATTTCAAGTATAGCAAGTCTCTAAAAGCCGCCTCTTTCATATCCATACATTTGTCGATGTCCTTCATATAATGTATATAATGTGCTTGAGCAACTTCAATTAATGGCAGATATTACTGGATACGTATAAGGCCCTAGACCAGTGTTTCTCAAATTTTCCTTCCTTAGGTAGAGGAGATGCCTGTGGAAATCTGGAGGCAATGCCAAATGGAGCCTTCTTTAGGGTTTTATGTGAGTGTATACTCTGTAAAATGGGGAGTTGTTCACTCTCTCTCGCCCAAGTCAGTGGAAGACAGACAATTCCTCATCCATGGGAATGAATGAGGTAAAAGGAGCTAGTAATGGAGACTATGTAGCCTTCCAGAACAGTCAGGCTGAGAGGAGAGCTACAAGCACCTCTTGGGCCAATGGTAAGGAGCCTACCACCTGTGTCACAAAAGAAGGCACTGAAGGTCAATGAGGTGTCAGCAACTTGCATAAGGTCACACAGACAGTATGTGTTGAAGACTTGAACTCAGTCTGTTAGAAAGACCCATTATGTGGATCACTTTTATAAAGAACTTAGCACAGAGCTTGATCCAAGAAAATGCTCAGTTAAAATATGTATAATACACATATACACATATAGGTGTGTGTAGATAGTTTTCTTTTTCTTGAGGAGCTCTTTGATAACTTTTAGAAAGTTTTGCTTTTCTTTCCTCCTTTTTTTTTTCAGTCAAGCTCCATGTGTCACTTATGGCTTCCTTCCCTCCTTACCTTTTCCCTTTTAAATCCTCTGCAGCAGATATAGGCATGGCTCGCTTGGGGGCCCACAAGGTTTTCTTCTTACTGTGAACCTTACTCCCTCCACCAGGAGCACCCTTCCTTTTCCACCTTCTCTTTGGGAAGGAGGAGCTCAAGCATGGCTTGCAGAAATGATCACGAGAGAAATAAACTCCTTGCTAACTAGAAGCCCACTGAGTTTCCCAGAAAGGATCTTGTCTCTTGTTTTCTAACTAGTCTATCTCTAACATCTAGCACAACGCCTGAACATATTTATTGGTGCTCAATAAATAACCTTTGAGTGAATTAATAAATAAAACACAACAGGGTTATCCCAAAGAACCATCCAGTGTCCTCTTTTGGCGGAAAGAACCATAAGCAAAAGCCTTACAGCATCTGCACATTACTATAAAAATGTTCAGTAATGGAATATGTGCTAAACATCTGTTTATTCCACAGTGAGACCCTTTCATAAACAGAGAGATTTGGAAGGATCACAGAAAGACAGAAGGGGAAAGAAGAAGCAAACACAGTTTGTGAGGACCCAATATATTGCATGTAGCACTGTGCAAAGTGCTTTTTGTGCATTACCTCATTTAAGTCTTCACAACAGTTCTGTGAGGTAGGCATTAACCCTCCAAAGTAGGGCATTACTGAAGGATTCACTTTTCCCCCCAAGGCCCCACATCTGCTGAGGAGGAATTCTGTCCAGGCATGTTTGACTTCAAAGCCCTCTTTCTTTCTACCAAAGCATAATGCACAGCTCTATAGGTTCTCTGCTTACCAGATAGTGTTTTAAATATTTTATCACTCTAGTGAATTACTTCCATTGTTAAATCATTTTTCCAATTTTTCTATAAATAAGGTCCACATTTTGCTTGAACTCTTTTCTCTAAAATTGAGCATCTATATGATGAATTCCTTCAGCTTTTCCTTTTAAGCAGAATCTCTGCTTAACGAGTCATTCCAATGTCCCATTACCCCTGGCAATGTTCATGAATTTCCAACAGATGCTCTTCTCAGAGTCATTTGCTCACATTTACTTATATTACAGGCAAATCCACAGTTGCTCTTGCAATGACTTTTTAAAAATGTTCATTTTTATGCTTTTAAATGTAGCTACAATTCTAAATTATAAAATTGATCTCTTTAAGCCTATGGCCATAGTATAGCACAGTATTTCATTTTTCTGTAACAAGAGAAGTGAGGAATGATGTATATAAGTGCAGACTAAGGCCAAAGAGAGAAAAGTGCTGACTTTTATATGAGAAAAACTTATTGAAAATTGAAAACTTGAAGCTTTGACTCTGATTACAAAGGGCAAGGAATTTTCTGAAGGACAATTCCCAGGACAATTTTCCTTAAATATTCTCCCATCCACATGTCAATAAAAAAAAAAGCTACTGAAGAAAGTTTTATGCCAAAAAATATGGTGATGAGTGTATTCTTAGAAATCAGATCCAGGCAGTTATCTTCTATGGCTGTGGTTCTCAAGCTGTAGAGTGCATCAGAATCACCAGGAGGGAGTGTTAGAACCAGTTTTTGGTTCCTGACTCAGATTGTTGGGTCCTGACTCAGTGGGTCTGTGATGGGGCTTGAGAATTTGCATTTCTAAAAAGTTCCAGGTGATGCTGTTGCTGCTGCTAGTCTAAAGCCACAGGCTGAGTGTGCTCTTTGGAGTTTAAGTGCCCAGGGGTTACTGATGGTCAGTCAGAAGGCTGCAGGGCAGTAGTTCTCAATCCTCACTAAATGTCAGAATCACCTAATGAATTTCTTAAAAATACTGATGCTTGGGCCACATATACTTTTTATTCTGTTGGTCTCTGGTGGGGCCCAGACATTGGGAACACCTGGGGTTGCCTAACTGGAAAAATGTTAAAAATGAATTTCATATTTTTAGAAAGTAATTTTTAAATTTTGTCTTATTAAAAATAATACTAGAAGAACTTAAGAAGGAGACAGCAGGATTTCAGATTAAACATAGTGGTTTATAAACAGAACTTTACCAAGCTCTCTCCCAAAACCCACTAAAACAATGGTAATGAACCAAAATAAAAGGCATTAACTTACAAGGTCTAAGACAACAGGACAAGAAAACACCATAATACAAGTGTTGATATTAGAAAACAGTAGGAAGAGTGAGTGGTAACTGATTGAGCTGACTAGAGGAGGCTGTATTCTACATGTGCGGATTATTTTAGGGAAGCCTAAAAACAGGCACCATGCTTCTGGCTGTGGAGCTGGAAGCACCAGATACCTTTGAGAATGGGGTGACGAGGTGGACTGACACAGATGCCCAGGACCTTGTTATGGGCCCATGGGATCAAAACTATTCTTGTTATTACACTAAGACCCTTATTTGCCATTTTGACTCTCATTGTCTCACAAGTGTACAGTGGGGTTTTCCAGAGCCCATATGACACGTGACAATGTCATTGCTGTCAATTAATGGAATGTATGCTTGTAAATTCTTGTTTTCTAGACTCTTTTAAGGGATGGTTTTGGGGTATAAATATGTATGATTTTAAAGGTTAACTTGGTTTGTCAAGATTTTTTCTGTTATACCTGCTATAATCTGTGTAATGCCATAACTATCCAATAATGTATTTTGAAATTCTAATGTTTTTCTTATGCCTATTGGAAATAAGGAAATTTTGTTATCTTATTTTGCAATAACATTTTAAAATCATTTTGAAGGTTACTGTACCTAAAAGAGTAGGTTATCATACTGTATTGGTTAGACAGATGCCCGAGGTGGCTGAGAGACTGACAGAGCCTTCTACCATTGACACCGTTGATGACTGCCAGATAGAAACTCAGCAAAGTTAGCAACCCATCACTCCAGCGCCACTTCCCCCAAATACAGGAACTTGTTAAATTGAAGGTTTAGCTACAAACATGAAGACAGTGTTAGTATTTCAGTATATTAATATCTGGATAAATCTACAGATGTAGCTTTTCTTTCTTGCATTCATCTAACATTAATACCAATTAAGCATTGATAAAGATTGTTTATGTAAATGACACTAAAATAACTTGGTGTATAAATGATGATGTGACACGTAAAGTGTTAAATAATTGATTTGACTCTCACAGATGTACTGGAAAAACTATGCTGACATTTGGGCTGATGGTATGAAAGCAACGGTGGGTAAAACTGCTGGCAGCTTAGTAGTACTTGTCGAATCAGGAGCATTGGACTGTACTTATGATCACTGTGACACATTTGCAGTAAAACAAAAACATCAGTTTTACTAATAATTCTCCCGATAAAGTAATAAAAATCATTAGTTTAACTAAATTTTAATCTCTGAGCATACATTAAAAAAATAATCTGTATGACTAAGTGAAAAATATGCATAAAAGACTTCACCTCCACCACAAAGTATGGTGGTTAACTTGAGTACAAACACTTGTATGACTATTACAGCTGCAAACTGTAATGACCAAACCATTTGGTCATTTTTTTTTATGGAATGACATTTTTACTTGAAATAATGACTGACAGACAAATTGTAATAATTCAGAGTTGGATAATTAAAATACATTTTTCTAAAAAATGAACAAAGTAGGAATGTCGTTTTAAGGAAAACAATTGACAGGCTTGTTATTGATTACATATTTCCAACTGTTAAGTAAAAATGAGGATTTGATTTTATTTTATAATTTTGTTTATGCTACAATAATTGTCACAATTTTTCCCTCTTCATCCACCTCCACCCTGCACTGCCCACTCCCTCAGGCAACCCCAACACCACTGTCCATATCCATATCCATGAGTCACGCATATATGTTCTTTGGCTACTCTATTCCCTATGCCGTATTTTATATCCTCATGACCATTCTGTAACTACCTATTTGTACTTCTTAATCCCTTCACTTCCTAACACATTCCCCCAAAACTCTGCTTCCATCTGACGACCATCAAAATATTCTCTGTATCTATGATTCTGTCTTATTCTGCTTGTTTATGTTTTTAGAATCAATTGTTGATTGATAACATTTATTGTCATATCATTGTTCATATTTTTAATCTTCTTCTTCTCAAAGAAGACCCTTTAACATTTCATACAATACTGGTTTGTTGGTGATAAACTGCTCTAGTGTATCCTTGTCTGGGAAGCTCTTTATCTGTCCTTTGATTCTAAATGATAGCTTTGCTGGGTAAAGTAATCTTAGTTGTAGGTCTGTGCTTTTTACCACTTTGAGTATTTCTTGTCACTCCCCTCTAGCCTGTAAAATTTCTTTTGAGAAATCAGCTGATAATCTAATGGGAACTCCCTGTAGGTAACTAACTGCTCTTCTGTTGCTGCTTTTAAGATTCTCTCTTTTTCTTTAAACTTTGGCATTTTAATTATGATGTGTCTTGGTGTGGACCTCTTTGGGTTCATCTTGTTTGGGACTCTTTCTACTTCCTGGACTTGTATGTTTATTTCCTTCACCAAGTTCGGGACATTTTTTTGTCATTATATTTTCAAATAGGTTCCCAATTTTTATGCGCTCTCTTCTCCTTCTGGCACCTCAATGATGTAAATGTCAGTGTGCTTGAAGTTGTCCCAGAGAGGCTCCTTACACTATCCTCATTTTTTTGGATTCTCTTTTCTTCTTGTTTTTCTGATTGTTTTTTTCTCCCTTATACTCCAAATTGCTGATTTGACTCTTGGCTTCATCCACTCTTCTCCTGATTCCCTATAAATTGTTCTTTATTTCAATTAGTATATCCTTCATTTCTGACTGGGTATTTTTTTATGCTCCTGAGGTCCTCACTAAGTTCCTTGAGCATCCCTATAAACAGTGTTTTGAACTCGGCATCTGATAGATTGTTTATCTCCATTTTCTTTAGTTCTTTTTCTGGAATTTTGTTTTGTTCTTTCATTTGGGCCATGTTTCTTTGTCTCTTCATTTTGGCAGCTTCCCTGTGTTTGTTTATATGTATTCAATAGAGCTGCTTTGTCTCCCAGGCTTGGTAGAGAGGGCTACTGTAGTAGGTTGTCCTGTAGGATCCAGTGGCACAGCCTCTCCTATTACAGAAGCTGGGTACTTAAGGTCCATCCAACATGTGGGCTGTGTATACCTTCCTATTGTAGTTGAGCATTGATTGCTGTTGGCAAGTCCAAGGTCAGTCATTGTCTGTGTTCTGCCTGGGCTCACACAGCATAAACTACAAAGCAATCTGCAGATACCTGCAGCTTGTGCTTGGCTTGAAGGTGCCTAGGTGAAGCCAAATCATAGACCAAGGTTGGCTGAAACTGATGTTGGGCTAGTGCAACTTAGTGAAAGGTATGGGCCTCACTGAAGCCAGATGCTCCTTATTTGAGAGAATTTAGGAAAATCTGAAACATGGGCCAAGAGAAGATATTCACATGGAAAAGCCACTGGGAACAGTTTGGGTGGGCCTGAAAGTTGGGCTGGGCCAGGCCTCTCCCGAGGGGCAAACAGAATGAGCCAGAATCTCAAATATGGTGCCTGCCTATTGGCTCTGTGGGTCTGTAGCGGGGGAGCTCAGAAAAGGCACAATGGTCTCGGCCAGCAATTCTGTCTGGGAGAAAGCTTCCCCCCAGCTCTCACCCTTATGCTGGACAATCCAGTTCCTCCCCATATGTATTTGATGCCATTAAATCTGCTGTCCCCATGATGGAACTCAGAGGGAGGGAGTCTAAGTAAGTCTGTGCAAGGGCCCTTTAAGAGGAACTGCCTGGACTCTGGAAGTTTCTGTTTTTCATGGTCTCCATCCCTGATGGTTTTTACAACTGAAGCTATGGGGACTTCTTTTCCTGGCACTGAAGCCCTGGGCTTGGAGGCCTGGTACGAGGCTGGAACCCCCTGTTCCTCAGATACTCCTGATTTTTCTCCATCACACATAGGTGTGGGCCAACCCGTTCCTCACCTTTACCTCTGCTACCAGTCTCTATGTGTTTCTTCTTTAATTTTGTAGTTGTAGGACTTCCATTCAGCTTGATTTCTGATGGTTCTGAATGATGGTTGTTTTATAGCTTACTTGTAATTTTGATGTGGTTGTGTAGGGAGGCAAGCTGTGTTTACCTATACCATCATCTTAAACAGAAGTCCAAAACTCCTCTGTCTTTATCTTGAAAATTAGTATTTTGGTATACTTGTATCTGTTACTGTGAGCTTGTCAGCTTCCCAAAACTTAAAGACTTTCTGACTAAGTCAGTAATGATAATAAATGTGCTTTTTAATGATGTGCTATCTTTAATGTGAAAGACATAAACCAAAATAAAGAAATGGGAAAGGAAGGAAGGACATGGAGGGTAAAATCTTTAATTCAGAAACTACAAGAAAACTATTAGAGAGAGAGAGAGAGAAGGAGGGAGGTGAGAGAAAAGACTAAACAAAATTAACTAAATAATTAAAATTGATTCCTCAGAGAAACAAGAAAAGAAGCTATAAGAAGCCATAAAAAAAAGAGGTTTTGAGGAATAACAAGAGCTTTCAGAAATTAGAAATATGACAACAGAAATGAAAATTTCAACAGAAAATAGATGATTAAGGGAATTTATGAGAAAACAGAAGAAAAAATAAGGGAGAGAAAATACACAAAAATTAGAGTACTATTTGAGGAGTTCTGATATCTGACCAATAGAAGTTCCAGAAAGAGAGAGCACAGAAAATAAAAAGAAGAAAGTTGTCCAAAAAAAATATTCAGAAAAAATTTTCTAAACTGAAGGGGATGAATTTCAGATCGATAGGGCCTACCACATACCTGTTGAACAGAATAAAAAGAGAATCACATAAAGAATCATTTGGGACAAGATATTAAAAGTACCAAGATAGAAAAAACAGGGCAAGTAAAAGGACTGGAAATTAAAAAGGCATTGGATTTCTCAATAGTTAGAAGGAAAGCTAGAACACAATGGAAGAAAACATAAAAATTTGAAGGAAATCTTTATGTATCCAAAATATAAATCAAACTCTATTACAAGGTCTCAACATATTTACCTCTCATTTATCTTTTCTCAAGAATTTCCTGCAAAAAAATGTCCCACCAAAATGAGGGAGTAAACCTCAAAAAAAAAAAAAAAAGGCATGGATCCAACAAATAAGAGTCAAAGGAATCCCCAGGATGATGGTGAAGGGAGATCCCAGGACAACAGCTGTGCAGGAAGGACAGAGATCAACCAGTCCAGATGGGACCAGAGAGGGCCTGCTCCAGGAGAATCTCCAAGGACAGATGAAACTGATGGCTACCTGGGGTGTTTGCATAGAGAGAGATCTACCCTTCTGGTACAGAGTTAGGGATAGATTAATGGGAACTAAGAAAATGAAAAGACAGTTATTAATTCCAGGGAAAGCAAAAAGTTGTGAAAGGAAGAAAATGTAATCATAGCACACCACATTCTCTGCCAGGAATCATATTTATATAGTAATAAAAATGTGAGCACTGAGTTCTGATCTCACCAATACTTATGATATAAAATATTGGAGGACAGGCAAAGGTAAGTACAATTCACTGTGTGAGGAGCTAGAGAAATAAGAGCACTAAATCCTCATCTTCCATAGTAGGAAATTAATAGATAATATTTGAATTGGGAGAAAATCAAACAGTAGCATTAGACTATTATTTAGAAATATGAAAACAAGCATCAGAAATGGCTAAAATTGTGATGACTGCTTCTAGAGAGGGAATTAGAGGTGGGAAGGGTGGTGTTGGGTATTGATGGTTTCTATTATAAAGAAAAATGCATTATATGTTTATTCCAGAAATATCAGAAAGTGCAAAAAAGTAAAAATGAGAATAAAAGAGTCCCTATATACATCTAAAGGTTAACACTATGAATCTATTAGTGCCTTTTCTTTGAGTTTATGGCAATTTGTATTATTGAGGTATAACTTGTATGTTTTATATTTTACTTTATTCACTTGACAAAGGTATTTTTGCATTTATTATGCTTTTCATAAATATTTTCACAGCAATGTATTACTTCATAATGAGTAACATTATTTACTTAGGTGTAACAGTTCAGGCCCATTTCTTAATATTTTGTTATGAAAAATGTCAAACACAGACAAGGGGAAATAATTATATAGTAAAAACCACATATCTACCAACATGGTTCTGCAATTACTACTTTGCTATACATCCTCTATCACACATTTATCAATCTATCTATCCTTCTATCTATTCATAGATCTGTTTAATGTGTTGAGGCATTTCAAAGCAAATTGTATACTCGGTACATTTCACCCTAATAAGTTTATCAGGCATATTATTAACTAGAGTTCAGTGTCTCTTTATGGTTATTTTTCTTAAGTTTTATGTACTATGATGTGCACCAATAGTAAGCGTATCATTTGATGAATTTTGACAAGTGCATACTCCGGTGTACCCCACATTATAATCACTCTAGAGTATTCCTTCATTCACCTTTCCCTCTCAATCCATATTCCTACCCCCTACACCCAAAGGGACACAGTCAATGCTCTAATTTTAAAAATCTATTCCAGAACTTCACGTAATTGGAATAATGCAAATGTGCTTTTTTTTTAATAGAAGTTTTTTTGCACTGAGCATAATGATTTTGAGATGCATTCATTTGTGGACTGTATCATTAATTTGCTCTTGTGATATTCCTTGTTTTGAAGTTTACTTTGTCTGATTTTAAGGTAGCTTCACCAACTTTTTATGATAACTGGTTACATAGTATGTCACTCCTATCCTTTTATTTTCAATTTATCTGTGTCTTTATATTTGAGGTTTGTTTGCTATAGGCAGAGCATAAGTGGGTATTGTATATAACCTAGACTGACAATCTTTACATTTAATTATATTATTTAGAATAATTACACTTAATATAATTATTGATAAGGTTGTGGTTAGGTCTACCATTTTGCTATTTGATTTCTTTTTCCAATTTAGTTTTTGTTCCTCTGTTCTTCTTTTCTTGCTTTTTTGAAGTTAATTCAGTATTTCTTAGTATTCCATTTTAATTCCAATACAGCTTTTTAGCTACAACTTTGGTTATCTTTCAAGTGATTGCTCTAAGACTACATTTGGAACCCTTACTTATCACAATCTTCTTAAATATTGTACTATTTCACATGAAAGAATCTTGCAACAGTATAATTCCATTTACTGCCTCATCTTTTCCTCATCTTTTGTGGTATGACTGCCATGTATTTTTACATCTATATATGTTATAAATCCCATAATACAATGCTATGTTTTGGCATTAGAGTCAATTACTTTTAAAAAAATTAAGAGGAAAAATATAGTCCTTTATATTTATCACAAGTTTACCATTCCTTACATTTTTCTTTTTCTTTTTCTTTTTGGAGATTCAAGTTTCCTTCTGATGTTACTGCCTTTCTGTCTGAAGACTCCCTTTAGTATTTCCTGTAGCACAGGTCTACTGGCTTTCATTATCAAAACTGTGTTTATTTCTCCTTAATTAAAAAAAATACTTTTGCTAGATATAGAATTCTGGCTTGACTTTTTTGTTTGGTACTTTAAAGATGTTCCATTATTTTCAGTTCTCCATTACTTCTGAAGTCAAGTTAGCCATCATCTGTCTTTGTTCTGAGTGCCATTTTTGTCTGAAAACTTGGAAGAATTCCTCCTTAACTTCTTTCCTCAGAAGTTTGACTATGATATGCCCAGGTATGATTTTTCCTTATATTTATCTTTCTTAAGGTTTGCCTAACTTCTTGGTTCTGTAAGTTAATATTTTTCACCAAATTTGGGAGAAGTTCGGCTTTTGTTTCTTCAAAAAAATTCTGCTGCTCCATTTTCTCTCTCTTGTCCTCTGGCCTCTAACTACACACATATCAGAACATTTGATTTGGCAATGAGGTTGCTGAAACCTCATTTTTGCCCAATATTTTTCCTCTATTCTTAATTGTATATTTTTTATGGATCTGTATGCAAG
Organism: Carollia perspicillata; assembly: GCA_004027735.1. Classification (NCBI taxonomy): domain Eukaryota; kingdom Metazoa; phylum Chordata; class Mammalia; order Chiroptera; family Phyllostomidae; genus Carollia; species Carollia perspicillata. The sequence goes on from PVKM010000704.1 coordinate 19,864, forward strand.
TTCACCAACCCTCTTTTCTATAGGTTCTAATCTCCTGTTCAGCCTATCCAGTGAGTTTTTCATTTCACTTATTCTTTTTATTTCTTTAAGAATTTCATTTGGTTCTTTTTTTTAAACATATGTTGTTTTCATTTCACTGCTGATATTTCCCATGTAGTCACCCAATATAGGCATTTTCCCCTTAATTATTTGAATATATTTGCAATAGCTCTTTAAAATCCTTAATTCTTATCAGCCAATTCTATTATCTGGGTCATCACAGGGTTTCGATTCATTGCTCATTCTCTTGGCCTAGGGTCACATTTTCCTATTTTCTTTGCATGTCTTGTAATCTTTTAACTATATAATGAAACTGTGGATGATGTGCTGTAGAGACAGAAAAGTGTTGATTTCAGATCTAGCAGGAGGGTGGGTGAATGGCTGATCATCTTTTTCCTGGGGCAGCTTCAGTCTACACATTTTTAGGGTAAGCCTGTTTTGGTTATACATCATACTTAGCAAATCCCTAGTCCTGAGACATAGACTGTACTCCTGAGGCACAACTCTTGGTTTTCACTGGGAAGCACAAGGTGTTTATCAGCCCCTCTTAATTTGTAAGATTCAAAATGCAATCTCAGTCCCTCCTGTGACAACAACGAAATCTCTGTGTAACTTTTTCAGGCTTTCAGCTGTTGCTTTTTACCAGGCTTCTTTGAGTCTCCCTTGAAAATGCACATTTCAAGGATCAGGCAAAGATTCGAGGCAAATTCATATGCATATTTGGCACTTTGCCTCATGGCTCCTTCTTTCTGAGATTTCCATCTTTTCATTCCTCCTTCTGAAACCTCAGGCCAACACAACCATGTATTTCATTTGGGTTCTAGTCACCTCACGCTGCGTGTTTTGTTACATAACCACAGGTCTCACCAGTACCATTCACTTCTTTCAAGGACTGAATAACTTCTAGTTTTTGCTTCCTTTTGGTCACTCTTCAGTGTTTTATGCAGATTTTTCACTGATGCCTTATAAAAGCTGCTCCACTATTTCTGGAATTGCAACGTTGTCTCACTAGCTCTAACTGGTTTTTCTGCATAGTTTGGTGGGCAGTACCAATCACTAAGTCATGTATCTTGGTGTTCAAAATCTAAGAGCCTGAGTTTTCAAATAAAAATAGTCTAACTATATAGATATGTTTATTTATGAGTTTGGACTCAGAGTTCTGGTTGTTCAGTCTCTAAGATCAGCACCCCAATATTGAATTCATTCTTTTGCATACCTGTATATAGGTATTTTTATGAGGGGGATGTGAAAACCCAGAATTTATTTATAAAAATTGTGTATTTATTCTTATATGTCTAAACTTCAGTCACCTTCAAAGTATTCTCCATTTGATGCAGTACATCTATTGAAATATTTTTTTCCACTGCTCAAAGTAGTTTTTGAACTCATCAATTTTGATGCCTTTTAGTGATTCTGCTATTTTTTGTTTCACTATTTCCACATTGGTAAAACATTTTCCTTTGAGGACTGTTTTCATCCAGGGAAACAAAAAAAGTTCTGCAGGGAGAGATCAGGTGAAATGGGAGGGTAGGGCATAGGAGGTCATGTTGTTTTGGGTAAAAAACTGCTGAATACTCAGTGCAGTGTGAACAGGTGGGGTTGTAACTCACCCATCATAAAATGGGCAAATGGGTTGAATCTTCAAAAGAAGTTCAGTGAAGCTGAACACAGCCTCTCACAACAATTCCAGCTGGAACACTGGTACAGATGGGTTCCTAGAACACTCACTTAGTGGAAGAAGCCTGTACTGCAAGGGGCCTGCCCTCCAGAAGATAATTCTGCTTTTTTTGGGTCCCCCTCATATTGACAATTCTATCTTAATTCATTTTTTCCTGACAATGATTCTTGATTTTCTTTAAATTATTAAGAAATTTTCACCTCAGCATTTCTTAGGATTAGAGAGTCCTCCTGGGCAGGATTTTCTGGAATTATTCCATGATTATTCCAAGTCTTTACTGGAAACTATAGCTGGAAGGAGTAAATGGTAGGTTCCAGGGGCTACTTGTTGTCCTCAAACGAGTACTGAGCCTGGAGTCAAAACCAAAGCCTGTTGCCTGCTTTGGGGGTATTTTTAGAGTAGCTGCCAACATATAATCTTTTTTTAAAAAAGATTTTATTTTTTATTTATTTATCTTTAGAGGGGAAGGGAAGGAGAGAGGGAGAGAAATATCAATGTATGGCTGCCTCTTGTACATCCCCTGCTGGGAACTGGCCTGCAACCCAGGCATGTGCCCTGACTGGGAATCGAACTGCAATTGTTTGGTTCACAGGCCCATGCTCAATCTACTGAGCTACACCAGCCAAGGCCCCCAACATATGATCTTATCTTGAGAGAATGGCCAATATTTCTAAGTAGCTAATAAATAAAACACATTTATAAAACAAAGTATTTTTCCATTATAAAAAAACACTGTGTTTACTTCATTCCATTTGCACTGTAAAGAGTGCTTCACTAGGGAATAAAAGCTTTCTCTGATCCCTCCCTTTCAGCCATAATTGAGCAAGACTTACATTCTTACCCATTAGTATTTGTACACTCATTATTTCTACCTACAACACTATAAATTCGTCAAGCTTCACTCTTCATGCTACATTATCTAGACAGCCTTTAGCGAGGACACGGAAGAGGAGTTGAAGTCCCCCACTGGACTGTAATACTTTCAGTAAAGGATCATTTCTAGCTACCAAAGCAATAATAGTTAAGAGAACAGCCCTTAGAGTGAGACAGACCCAAACTTCACTTTCTGTGCAGTCTTTTGATTTTCTACAACTTTCTCTAAGTTATAGATAAATAGAGAAAAAAATAGTCCCTACCTCATTCGGTCATTGTGAGGATCAGATATGGTAAGGCATATAAAAGTTTGTGACAGTTACTGCCATATTCTTATTACTATTATCATTGTTGTTATTTGCCTACAAAGTAAACGTGCAATAAACAATTGCCTAAATGGGGGGCATGGGTGAAAAAGGTGATGGGATTAAGAAATACAAATTGGTAGTTACAAAATAGCCCTGGGGGTGTAAAGTACAACATTGGAAATATAGTCAATAATAATGTAATAACTAAGTATGGTACCAGGTAGATACTTAAAATATCAGTGGGATCACTTCATAAATTATATGATTGTCTAATCACTATACTCTACATCTAAAATTAACATAAAGTAACACTGAATGTCAACTGTAATTGAAAAATAAAATTTTAACAAAATCAGAAACTGAGTTTTATTAAGATTTGCAAAGTTTATAGATATAATAATACTCGAAAGAACTGTGATTCAAACCCAGACCTTCTGACAATGATGCCCATGCATTCAACCACTAAACCATATGGGTGTCTGGTTCTAATATGCCACTTTTAATTTAAGTAATTAATAAAATGGAAGTATTGTCTTAAAACAACAATTGCCTAAATAAGCACTTGTTGAATTAAATAAATGCTATTTTGATGGGCCAGAAAAACACACAAATTACAAAAACAAGTTATAAGAAAAAATGGCAATTGTAAGTTATAATAAACGCTATAATAAAAGAGCTAAGAAACAGACTCAGTGAGGAACCTGGTTTAGATAGGGAAGGCCTCTTGATATAGATGACACGTAAGCTGAATCTTGAGAGACGAGAAGGAGCCAGTCACACAAAAAACAGGTAGAGCAGTATTCCGGGCAGAAGAATATCATGTGCAAAGGTCCTGAGGCAGACATGCATGTGAACTTTCTATGGACCAAAAGATTACCGGTGTGTTGGGGCAGAATGAGTACGGGTAGAGTGGTGCCAGATGCCCTCAGAGGTGGCAGAGGCTGAACACAAAGGGCCTCATGGGCCAGGGCAGAAAGTTTGGCTTCCAGTCTAAGTGCAAAGGAAAGACACTGAAGGGTTTTAAGCAAAAGAATGACTAGATTTTCATATTTACTGAATCCATCGCTTACAAAAACAATTTGAAGGATAAGAATGTCTGAAAACATTTGGAATGTGTTTAGAGAAACTAAAAGTATACATGCAGAATAAAATATTTTCATTATGATTGAAGTTATTGATTGTCAACAACCCCAAAACCCTTTTGGAATACTTAATAAAGATTTCATTCACTTTGATGTCTTTCACACATGTCATGAATATGTAAGGAATACTGGGACCCATTAAAATAGAAGAAGACAAGAGTTATGAGCTAGGGAGGAAAAGTTACAGTACCTGAGAAAGATGGCCAGAACTGACAGCTATGAGGGCACAGACCTAGAGCAAGTGTCTGGGCTATGAGGACCACATTGGATGAGAGGTGATTTGGAATATGCTGTGGTACAGATTTCTTACCAAAAGGAAAGACAGGATTCCAGTGTAGAACTGTGAGACGTTGTAAGATGCTGGATATTCCAGCCCAAATGCCATAAGGAAACTTAGAGAAAATGTAAATTTATATATCAGATAATTATCTTTACAAGTCAATCTCCCTTTGGGGAAATATATCTTTGCCATTTTAAGCTTCTTCCTGGAAAGTTGGGATTTATTCTCTGTTGAAGCTGCTTCATACCCTTCATATTCTTTTTTTTAACTTACTTCATATTAGTAACTCTGTTGGCACTAATTAAGACCACTGCCATTAATATAATGAAGTGTTTCTATTTTTACATGATACATTGAGTAATCAACAATATTTCCTCATACAGATATTTATTCTTAAGCAAAAGCTTATGGGGAACTGGTGACATGTTCAGATTTCCATTACCTGCTGACTGATGACAGATTGATTTAAAAGAGTACATAATAGCTGAGCTTTCCCAAATGTGTCAGTGTTGTTGTTTTTAAATTGTATTACTATGAGATAGTAGGTGTCATAAAAACAACTCTGGACTTAGTTTCAACTTTTTTCCTAGAGGATGAAGAATAGCTTATTAAATGTCAGCTATAAATTTCATGATAACTAATAACTTTAATTTCACAGCAGCTGATAATAAGTAAGAGCAAAAATGGTGAATACCTACTGTTGCCAGGTAACTGCATCCACTGTGCTCCCTGCTACCTTCATGAATCTGTGAGGAAGATAAAGAACAAAGATATTGCAACTTGAAGTAAACCATATCCCCAGGGTTAAAATGAAATAAGCTGAGGCACAGATCAGGACATTCCCTGGGCAGTTGTGCTTTTGGGGAGGGCCCATGGGCACAAACATGGCCAGTCCACAACTATTAGAAGTTAAACTGTACAGAACGTGAAGGTAATTATGCTTTCAGCTCTCTGTACATCCTTCACCACCTGACTCAAGACCCAAAAGCACATTCTACCTATGTCTGTCTTCCTCAGCCCATGTCTGGTAGCTCCCAAATCGCTTTCCCTATGATCAAAACTCATCTGTCGCATTTCATGTTCTCTAAGAACACTGAGGTCCCCTAGAAAACAAACTAGATAACATTTCCCAAGGATGACCACATAACAGATGCCTTTGAAAAAACCTCAGACCTCTCCTTTAAAGAGAGCATGGGAAAACCTGATTTCTTACACAACAAGCATACAGCACTATCAAATATATCCCAACCTGTCTGAATGTAGAAACCTGAGAACCATACAGAGAAATCTAACCATTTCTGGAGCAGCCAAGTAGAGAAGTGAGTGTCATCTGACAAGCATGCTCAGCTCGAAAGGCAAACCAGACCTATTTCTCTGAAAAGCACACAGCAAATTCTTGCTAGAAATTCCCCACGCTCCTGTGCTACTGGAGGTTCCACCAGAGCCGTAGGATCAGGAGGAAGCATCTGAGGCCTCCCAGATGCCACAGGGTATTGTAAATTTAAGTCTGAGAATAACTCCTTTACCTATCCGCCCCTTTCTTCCCATCCACATATTCTGAGAACATGTGCTGACATGGCTGTGTCATGTGTCATGGTTATTTGTGAGAGAAATTACCACCCAGGCACGGGAAATCCACAGGAACATCTCAGTTGTTAAGACGTTCCTTTCAGCTCTGAGACCCTGAAAGAGAACTCCCCTTCAGGCAGAAACAATCTTCACTCAGTACTTCATGATTAAAGAACTCTTCCACTAGGAAGGGAGATGGTGTTTTGTCAGGAAGGCCCTATCCCTGCCCTGCCCCAGCATAACCTTGCCAGGTGAACACATGGGCAAAGGGGTCGTTGTGCATTGCCCAAACAGACGTTCTGCTTTGTCATGATGGTAAAAGAGGACTGAGTTTCTATAGGACTAGTAGAGAGGTAGAGAGAGGATGCCTGGACTGCGGCTTAGCATCAGAGTGAAGTTTATAAAATAAGATGAAGAGGAAGTAGAGGAGACTGCCCAGGACTGGGATGGTGAGAGGGAAGGGGAGGAGAGGGGGGAAGGAGGAAGAAGAGGAGAAGGAGAGGAGCATGAGGAGGAGGAAAGACTTGTATATTCTCTTTTCCACCCTGCCCTATGCTACTCTGAGTCAATAAGCATGCAATCAGCTACACGCTTGAACAGAGAGGAGAAAAATGGAAAAATACAGGGAGAATAAATGCAGATTAGCATCCAAAATACTATTTCTGGCATAGATATAGGCTAAACAGTAGAAATCTGATAATAATCTTATAAGTAATATCACCCAAAGTAAACAGGAGGAGATGGACTTAAGCACTCTTCCTCAGGATATTTTATTTTTTTAATCCTTACCTGAGGATATGTTTATTGATTTTAGAGAGAGAGGAAAGGGGAGAGAGGAAGAAGAGAAGGGAAGGGGAGGGTAGAGAAGGGTAGAGGAGAGAAACATCCATCAGTTGCCTCCTGTACCAGGGTTCAAACCCACAACCTGGGTATGTGCCCTGACCAAGAATTAAACATGCAGACTTTTGGTGTATGGGATGATGCTCCACCAAACTGATCAACCTGGACAGGGCACTGCCAGGGCATTTAAAAAATGATAAAACCTAGACAAACTTAGATACAAGTATCATTTTAAAAGAAGAAATAAAATACTTAAAATATATTTATATGGGCTTTACTCCTCCAGAATAATTTCTAAAAATCTCTGAAACAGAAATTCTATTTTATGTAAAACTATTTCCATTTACATATAAAATAACCATAATGAAAATAACACTGACATTTATAGTGCTTTCTCATTTTAAAAAAATATTTAGCTTCTTATGTGTATAATTTCACATAACCTTGAACATAACCCTGGTTGGCAGATATTCCTAATTTATAGTGGAGGAGGCTGAGTCTTAGGGTTATATGACTTGCTCAAACTCATAGAGCTAGTATGGACTAAATCCAGGTTCTCTGATTCCAAGGATTCTCATTCTAGGATTCTATACTCCCTCTAAGCTGTTTTCACTGAGGCCAAGAAGTACAGTGCAACTCTTAGATGCAAAAAATAAGTTGAATTTTTGCCTTGAGAAAATACCGCCATACTTATCAGGAAAAGCAAGAAGGCCTGAGCACCTTCTTTGCTTGCTGGCTTCCTCTCACAGACTTGAGGATTTCTGTGCCAGGGCACATTCTGTGCCTTGTCAGACAAGGCACTAAAGCAGGTATCAAAAGGCGACTGATTCTGAGTCTCTGCTCTAAGACAACCACAATAAAGTTGAGAAGACAGACACTGAGACAATTAGTCATCAGAGTCTCTGTGTGCGCACTGATGGTACAATCTGCCTGATGTGGGACAGCGGTCAAGGCAGCAGTCAGCTCCACCTTCTCCGGTGTTAGAAGAGGGATAACCAGTGAGAAAAGCTTCTCATTGCACATGACATTCCACCTAGCATTGAAAGAAGGGTAGGATTTCACCATGAAAAGCAGGCAGGGCATAGAAACAGTCTGAGTAAAGCAAGGAAGAATCAAGGTGAGTGTGTTCTCAGGAGTCCAGTGTGGCTAGATGTCAGAGGACAGGTAAGGGAGTGGCAGGTCAGACCAGCCTGTGATGCTAACATGTCTGGCTTTTATCCTGTAACAACAAAGTACAAGTCCCTGTCCTATTTGCCTGTGTATACATAGTATACACATAGTATAAAATATAGCTAGCTCATCCTTCATGTATATTTGTTGGATTTCTCCTATGTTTAAACCAGAGAGTGTCGAGATCAGATGTGAGTGTTAGGAAGCCCCCTCTGGCTATGGTGAAGGTGAAAGGTACTGGCATGGACAGACTGGCAGGAGACGAGTGTAGAAGCTGGGGGGCTTTGAAACCAGGATGGAAAGTGACACAACTGAGAGATGCTGTTGGAGCACTCAGCAGGACTGGGCAGGCGCGTTTAGGGGGACAGTGTATAAGAAAGGACCCTGCATTTTTAGAAAAACATTTTTTGAATTTTTCAATTACAGTTTAGATTCATTATGATTTTATATTAGTTTCAGGTGTATGGCATAGTAAACAATCATATACTTTATAAAATCTTCTCTCAATATTGCCAGTACCCACCTGGTACGGTACACATTTATTACAATATTATTGACTAAATTCCTTATGCTGTACTTTACATCCCTATGACTATGCTGTGACTATCAATTTCTTAATCCTTCATCTCTTTCACCCAGTCCCCCAACCCCTCTGCTCTCTAGCAACCAGATCCTGAAGTTTTAATTACAGTAGTGTCATTGACCAGATAGGCAACCCAAGAGCAGACTTTTGAAGCTGATGTTAGTGAATGTATTCTAATACTCCTGTATATGCCACAAAGAACTTGAAGTAAATAGTTATTGATGATAAGTTATGCATTCACAGAAAATTAGGAGGAAAACACAATAATCGATGCCTTGTTTGGCTAAAAGGCTCTGGGCAAGCAGTTAAGACTACATCTAATGTAGCATTTTATTTTTTTAATATTTTATTTATTTATTTTTAGACAGAGGGGAAGGGAGGAAGAAAGAGAGGGAGAGAAACATCGAAGTGCAAAAGACACACATCGCAATTTGGTTGCCTCTCATGCTTCCCCTACTGCGGACCTGGCTTGCAACCCAGGCATGTGCCCTGACTGGGAATCGAACCAGGGACCTTTTGGTTCACAGACCAGCACTGAATCCACTGAGCCACACCAGCTAGGGCTAATCTGGTATTTTAGAAGTTGGAAAATGGTTCTTCATGGTATTATAATCTGAAGATACTCATATGCATTGGATAGTTTGCTCTGCTATAGGATGATAATTAAGTCCTTCAATAATTTCCATTATCAAACGTAGCAAGATAAAATGAATAGGAAAATTTGGAATCTAATGAACAAAATGAACTAACAAATAAAATAGAGACAGACTCAGAGAGCAGGCTGACAGCTGTCAAGGGTGGGAGACAATCGGGAGGACTGAGAGGGTGGAGGGATTGAGCAAAAAAAGAAAAAAGAGGAAAAAACCCATGGACACAGACAGCAGTGTGGTGATTGCTGGGGGGTGGTGGGAGAGGGTATAGGAAGAATAAATGTTAATGGAAGCAAACTTGACTTGGGGTGGTGATGACGTGCTGTAGAACCGTGTACTGAAACCTGTATAATTTTGTTAACCAGTGTCACCCCAGTAAACTCAATAAAGAGGAAAAAAGGAATGGAAAACTAGAGTTAGGAACATTTAAAGTAATGCTAATGTTTTCTCCCTATACCCCTACCCCACACCCCTAAAAGAAAATCTATAATCTCCATAATTAAAAATAAAATTTAGTAGATCCATGTATCAAATATTATATAGTTTAAAGAGAAATATTTTAAAATTGAAATGATCCCAGACAGGAAAAAAATCAATTATTTTTCTTTAATTTATGGCTTAAATAAAATTCTAACAAAAAAAACTCAGCAGATATTTTTGAAATGTTTTAAAATCATTCTAACATTTACCTGAAGAAGCCAAGAAAATTCTGAAAAACTGGAATAATGAAGGAACATTTATTTAATCTATCATCTATTAAAATACACCATAAAAGTTGCAATGATTAAAACATTTCTAGCTCAGAAATCAGTAAGGAGATACATAGAATAAATTTTTTTTTCTAAATTTATGTTTAAGAATTTATTATGAGAAAAGTTTAGTATACAAAAATCCAAAGCATTTTTTAATATGGATTACTGATTATTGGAAAAATGAATTAAAGTCAGATACTCACCTAATATCTTATTTTGTATAAGAAATCAAAATAGTGAAATATCATTCAGTTTCATTACATTTAAAAAATTATGTCAATCACAATAACATTTTTAAACAAATGATAATATCTTCTTAACTTTAGTACTATATTGAAGAAGTAAAAAAGCTATTTTTGCTAACTTTGAGAAAACACCATTTGATATGTTCACATGAAAGTTACTGTGAACTGTATTTTTTCTTTTTCCCTCTTAGCAAAATGATAAGACCAACTTCAAACATATGGAAGCATTTCTACACTTATTTTGAGGAAGAAAAAAATCTAATTTGCAAATAATGTCAAACAAAATATGTATTTCCAAATACTACCAGGATGACCAAACATACCCTTGTTTTTTGAGATGTGTATAAAGTCATCTAAAATGGAGCAAATGTTTTGCTTTCCGATGTCTTTGAATAATGTTTTAAATAGCCTAGAAATACAAAAACCACCCACAGGAATAAGACATAAAAGAAACATTAGACAAAAGTCTAAGGAATGGATATTACAGCCAAAGAGTTTGGGGAGTTCTCCCCATCCCCATTCTCCTTTCTAAAGAATTAGTGCTCTCTCTGTTTACCTGCATCTACATTGTTCCTATTCTCTGTTTTTTTAATTTAATTAAAGTGTGGTTAGCATACAATATTATATTAGTTTCAGGTGTTTTTATATCTGTATTGGTATTATGGAGGACAAGTCCAAAAATACCATAATTTTCTTTGTTCAGCTCTAACATTGATGGATTCTTCTGCTCTCTAGTTCTGCCTGTTTCTCAGAAATTGGCCCAAACCACATAAATGAATAACTTCAACACAGCTGCATAATGCTCAGCAGCAGTAATATTAGAGGTGGAATAACATGCACACAGACTAGCGCTGTCAGGAGTAAAATACCACTGGGAAAGTGAAATTTCGTTTAGCGTATGGTATTATCCAAGGATTTTCCACCATCCACTTCCATTCTAATCCCCAGATTTAGGTCTATGAATATATAAATAAAAGATGACCTAGGATATGAATAATGACAGGAGGGAAAGCTGTTGGTTTTCCAAGGTTGGATCTCTCCACACTGAAGTGTGAAGACAGAAGTTCTGGATGATTATCTGAGAGAACAGGAGCCCTCATGCTGACATCCAGTCATGCAAAGAATGATAAGAGACAGAAGGAATGGGGATCTGTATTGAAGAAAACTGGCCAGTGCCAGGCAGACCTTTCAGTATTGGGAAATCTTTCCCATTGGAGCCAATCTGCTGCTATGGAAAAACCCAAAATATCCCCTTTCATTGTGAGAGTTCCTTTCTTCCCTCAAGGGATCCCAAATCTGGGAGAATTTCTTTCCTTTGTTATCCACCTGCACATATGACGTATCTAAAATATTGTTGAGCCTTCTCTCCCAGGGCATATCACAGCTCTCTCTTATAATAAGGCACATCTTTATTCATGGTCTTTGGGGTTTGATTTCTATTTTCTGGACCACAGAGTACAACCCTAAAAACTGGATTCTAAATTTTTCTCCCAGGAAAGAGGATAAATCCTTCATAGGGAGCTGGATATCTAAATGAGTACAAACTTCAGTAAGAGTGGGCAGCCTGGTCTTTCTTCTTTTGTCTACAAAGAGAATCTTTGGTTATGCAACTAACATGAATAAGATGTGACAGTCATTCCATACAAAAGCCTAGAAAAAGACTTGTGAGGAAATTATTCATTTTGAGTTTCAGCAAACCAGGCATCTTCCATTTGGTCCAAAGCCAGTTACTTTTCCATGGATAATTTTATCTTGAGCTATACTAGCTACTGCACTGAACAAATATATGGACATCTTTCTCTCTTTCTCTTTCTCTGTCTCTCCCTCCCTTCAAGCCTTGCTTCCTTTTCCCCTGGCTCTCCCCTTCCTTTTCTCTCCCTGCTCCTATTTAAATATGACAGTCCACTGGCAATAGGTTGATAAGCTTCCTTTATAGCTTAAAGTTTCCTTAATTTTATAGATTTTTAGAGCTATTAATGTACAGTGACTAGAGATGGGTGAAACTCTTCAATCTCTCTTGCCAATAAATTACACCAATCAAGTTTAATTTAAGTAGGTTCTTGAATAAAGAAAGAAAAAATAAGTTAAGTTACTTTTACTGATTGACAAACACTTGATAAGCAGTTTGTGTAATATAAAATCCTCTAAGGTTGGTATCATTTTCATTGTATAGATAAAGAAACTGTGCTCAAGATCACCCAGGGAATAAGTTGCAGAGCTGAGGTTCAAACCCAGTTCTGATTCTAAAGTGCTTGTTTAAACCACGCAGACAGAGCAAATTTGTGATATGTGTGGTGCTGCTCCCTTTTTCTAAATCCATAGTAGATATTGGTAATACTCCAAATTGGCCCAAGATCTTTCTCAAGACAAGGTTCCAGGCACTTTTACCTGGAACTGGCACCCAAGATGAAGCCTATTTGCTGCTAATGGGAGGTGGTTAGGAGGAAGGAGGCTATATAGGACAATGTCTGGAACTAAGTGGAGGCAGATGTGAGACAATAATATGTAAAGGACAAAAGAGGTTTGTTTGATTAGAATGGAGACAAATGGCAAGGATGTGGGAGATGATGAGAGAAGATGTTGAAACAGATCTGGAAGGCTGTGGCTGAAGCTAGAAGGTGCTGGTTAGGGGAATATTTTGACAGACATCTCTTGACAGCTGCTGAGACAGTCGTAAAGACTTGGATGTAAGCAAAGAAGGCTATAACTGATCTAATATGATTTTCCCTGGCTGTGGAGCCTGGTAGGAAGGAGGAAAAATGCATCAAGATGTTGTGATGAATTTCACATAAAAAAGCAAACTTTTCAAAAGCTCAAGCCCTGGAATGAGGTTGCGTGTTGAAGAGAGTGAACACTGTAGAACTAAGGCAAAGGATTCTATTTTTCTAGTATTCTAGACTGTGTGGCTTTGTTCAAGGATGGCCCTAGGAGTCAGAAAGATACCTAATTTAAGACTGGTCCCATGGCTTATTAGCCATGTGACCTTGAGTAAGTTGTTTAACCTCCCTGAATCATTTCAAATAGAGAGAACAGCAACTATTTCCCAAATGTTTTGTGAAGATTAACAAGATAACATACATGAAGGGACAAGGGTACTCTGGTATACTGTTGGTACTCAATAAATGTAAGCTTAGTAAGTAATTTAACATCTGCATGCCTCCATTTCTTGACCTGTAAAATAAAGATAATAAAACCTGCTCTGGGGGTTGCAAGATGGCAGCAGAGTAGGAGGTACATTGCATACCTCCTCCCAGAACCAAACTGGAAATAAAACAAAAGAGGGGAATAGTTACTTGAAATAAACTGAAGACTACCCGAAGACAGAGGCTGTTAACCAGGATGGGCAAAAACCACCATGAGACCAGTAGGAAAGGTGCAGTCATTAAATGGGCCAGCTGGGTTCACACAGGTGATGGACTGAGGCAGCCCAGCTGTGGGAGCTTCCCCTTGAAAGGAGAGAAGCCAGGACCACAAACTGGGCTCCCAAGCACAGAGCACTAGTGCCAGGATCAGACAACCACATAGCATCCTGAGGCAAAAGGCCACAGGGTTTTTCTCTGGAAAATAATGGCTAGAAACAAAGCCATTGGTTTTTTTTTGTTGTTTGTTTGTTTGTTTTTTAATTCTTAAAGGGGCCAAAGCACAGATTTTGTGTTTGCAAACACTCACCCTGGGCCCCTGTGAAGGGAAGGCAGGGTGGACTGGAGTTGTGTGAGGAGAATCTGGAGTGGGAGGCACTAGGGAGTGAGGTAGGGGTATAGCTATGCGGCTTTCTGTGCTGGAATACACCTGGATTCCACAGCAGCTGTCTTTCTTGAGAAGAGCAGGCCCTCCAGGGAAAAAACAATGACTTTTTCCTGTGAGACACTGCTCACCTCACCCTCTGCATTCCTGCTCACCCCACCTGCATATTTTTTTAAATTATATTTTGTTGAATATGCTATTACAGTTATCCTGATTTTTCCCCCTTTGCCTACCTCCATTTCAGTGTCCCCTACTCCCTTAGGCAATCACCCAACCATTGTTCATGCCCATGGGTCATGTATATAAGTTCTTTGGCTACTCCATTTCCTGTACTATACTTTACATCCCCATGGCTATTCCGTAACCACCTATTTGTACTTCTTGGTCCCCTCACCTCTACTCCCATTCTCCCCCACCTCCCTCCCATCTGGCAACCTTCTGGTAACTAACTTCTCTTGCTTTTCAGAATCTTTCTTTCTCTTTAATATTTAGCATTTTAATTATGATGTGTCTTGGAGTGGGCCTCTTTACATGCATAATTGGGACTCTCTGAGCTTCCTGGACTTGCATGTTTATTTCCTTCACCAAATTAGGGAAGTTTTCTTTTACTATTTTTTCAGATAGATTTCTAATTTCTTACTCTTTCTCTTCTCCTTCTGGCACACCTATAAGGTGAATGTAGGACCTCTTACATTTGTCCCATAGGCTGTTTATAATATCCTATTTTTTTATTCCTTTTTCTTCTTGTTGTTTGGTGTGGTTGCTTTTTGCTCCCTTATGTTCCAATCATTGATTAGAATCTTGGCTTCATCCACTCTATCACTGTTTCCCTGTAAATTGTTCTTTATTTCAATTAGTGTATACTTCATTTCTGACTGAGTCTTTTTTTATGCTGCTGAGGCCCTCACTAAGTTCCTTGAACATTACTATAAACAGTGTTTTGAACTCCACCTCTGATAGATTGCTTATCTTGATTTTGTTTAGCTCTTTTTATGGATTTTTGATCTGTTCTTTCATTTGGGCCATGTTTCTTTGTCTCCTCATTTTGGCAGCTTCCTTGTGTTTGTTTCTATGTATTAGGTAGAGCTGTTTTGACTCCATATCTTGGTAGTGTGGCCTAATGTAGTAGGTTGTCCTGTAGGGTCCAGTGGCACAGCCTCCACTATTACCCAAGCTGGGTACTCAAAATGTGTCCTTTGTGTGGGCTAAGCACACTCTCCTCTTGTAGTTGAGTCTTGGTTGATGTTGGGAGATAAATGGGAGGGATTTACCCAGGCCAGTCAGCTACAAGCACCGGCTGTAACCACTACCGTCAACCTCCACCCTCTGTGGAGGATCAGATGTGCAGGGGCAGGGTGGTGGGGCTCCAACATGTCTGTAGCTGTCCACTAAGTATGTTGGCCCTGGGGTTTCCCAGGTAGTACAGGCCAAGGTCAGTCCCCATCTGTGTTTTTCCCAGGGCACCCTGCCTCAGCTGTAAAGCAATCTAAGATGGTTGCTACTTGTGCTGGGCTTGGAGATTCCCAGGTGAAGCCAAACTGTGACTTTAATCTGGCTCTAGCTAGGGCTCACTGAAGCCAGCTGTTGCATGTTTGATAGGATTTAGGAGCCAAGATCATCCATTCTTATGGAAAACAGCTTGGGTGGATCCATATGTTGGGTGGGGTAGAGCTTCTGTGAATCTCCAAGGTGGATCACACAGTGTTAGCCAGGTTGATGGAGTCTCAGATATGGCACCAGTCTACTGGCTCTGTGGCAAGGGGAGGGCTCAGGAAAGGGTCAATGGTTTCTGCTCATCCTGATGCCAGATACTTCAGTCTCTCCCTGTAAACCACTTGTGCCTTTCAAGCTGCCACCGTGGTGCTGGAGCTCTGAGGAAGCGAGTCTGAGTAGTTGAGTCTATGTGTGGGTTCCCCAAGAGGAACTGTTTTTGGCTGCAGGAGCCTCCTCAACTGAATCAATCCACACTGGTTTTTGCGGCTAGAAGTTGTGAGGCCTTATCTTTCTGGTACTGGAATCCTGGGCTTGGGGTCTTAATGTGGGGCTGGGACTCCTTAATCCCAAGATATCCCTCTTGAATTTTTTCCACATGGGCATGGGGCCAGCCCATACCATGTCTTTGCCCCTCGTATCAGTCTCTATGGATGTGGTTTCTTCAATATCATAGATATCAGACTTCCATTCAAGTTGATTTTGTAGTTGTCAGATTTCCACTGAAATCCATTTCTGACATTCCTGAGTGATGGCTGTTCTGTATTTTGGCTATAATTTTGATGCAGTTGTGTGAAAAGGCCAGCCATGTCTGCCTATGTCACCATCTTGAATGGAAGGCTTCATTTTTTCTTTTTGCTTTGTTCTGTTCTGGTTTTTGTTTTGTTTTGTCCAGGTTTTTTCCTTTTCTTCTTTCTTTTCTCCAGTCCTGCATCTTAATACACGCTGAGGAGACAGCAACCTATGCAGACACAAGGGTGTCAGAGACGGGCTGTAGGGCACTGCCATTGCATACACTTTCCTGGAAAAAGACCAGAGCTTCCTCCTTGTGGCAGAATCATAGAAACACCCTCCTGGTTTCTGGCAGACCCAAAATCTGGGCTCTGGAGACCTCACCCATTAGTCTACTAGGAGCCCCACCCTGCTGAGTACAGGGATATAATCCATGGCAGACTCAGACTAGTGGCCCAGGGTCAGGGGTTCACATCCGCAATCTTCCCTGGAGTCTGAAACATACCTGCCATGAAAGATGCAGGAGTCCCCCCTTGGCCCCCTTAATCCACCAGAAGCCCTCTCAGAAACAGCTGGGTCTGTGACTAGTTTAAGACTGAGAGCATGCCAGCAGGCAAAGACAGGCAGAGGCAGATCCTGTGGTGACTGGGGTAATTTTAGGACACACCCCTGGGCCCAGTGCTGCTAAAACCCAGCTTTGCAGGGCAGCTGGGCCCATCCTGGGCACAGCCAAGCCCAGGAATTCCCAGAGGAATCAGCCACAAACTGTGGATCACCCATGGCTTCAAATAGGCTGCCAAGGGCTAGATGTGGTCAGCACCTGATACTGACTTACATCAGCTTTAAACAATATCAGAGCTATAACTAAAGGGAGAGCCTAGCATGTAAGCACTAAATTCTCCAGAGATGAATTCCATTTTGTTCTTTTTCATTGTTTTTGTTATTTCTTCTTCTTTTTTGTAGCAGTCTTATTTTTTCTTTTTCTTCTATTTTTGTTCCTCTGTTTTTTCTTTCATATCTTTTATCTTATTCTTACCTTTGATTATCCCATTGTTCCCTTCTTTCCTTTTCTTAAATTTGTTTTTCTTCTCTTTTGATGTCCCTTTCTCCTGTTTTCCTCCTTCAGTTCATTATTTGTATTAGTTCTCTTCCCTTTTATCCCCCCATAATCACTTTTCTGTCCTTTGGTGTTCTCCTATTCTTTTTCTTTTCCTCCCTTTTCCTTTACATTCCATTTATCTTTTCACTTTATAATTTTGTTTTGTTCTGTCAGCACCTGTATAACAGCATATAAGATGTGGTAGGAGTTGAGCCTCTCAGTCAGCCAGATGGAGGGGAGATCCCATGAACAAACAGGCCAACAATATTCAGGGCCAAAATACAACAAGGAAGCCCAATAACCCACACAAAGGGCACTCCTAGAGCATCCACCAGGAGATCAAGGAGTCTGCACCACTGAGTACCACAGGATTCCTACCACGTAAGCCCACCCCATGAGACAGGGAGTCAAAGATGATCTATCTAATACATACAAACAAACAAAGAAGGGACAGCTAAAATAGGCACACAAAGAAACAATCTCCAAACTAAAAAGGAGGAGGAATCCCCAGAAAAAGAGCTAAATGAAGTTAAGGCAAACAATTTATCAGACATAGAGTTCAAAGTAATGGTTATAAGGATGCTCAAGGAACTTAATGAGAACTATATCGTCATGAAAAAGAAAATAGAAACTATGAATAAGAACCAGTTGGAAAAGAAGAATGCAATATCTGAAATGAAGAATATACCAGAAGGAATTAAAAGCAGACTAGATGAAGCAGAGGATCAAATCAGTGCTTTGGAAGACAAGGTGAGGAAAAACACCCACTCAAGAGCAAGAAAATGGAAAAAGACTAAAAAAGAACGAGAATAGTCTAAGAGATCTTTGGGACAACATGAAATGTAACAATATTCACATCATAGGGACACCAGAAAGAAAAGAAAGGGGGCAAGGGACAGAAAGCTAATTTGAAGAAATAAGGATAGAAAACATCCCTAACTTAGTGAGGGAATGAGTCACGAAGGCTCAGGAAGCATACAGAATCCCAACCAAGATGAACCCAAAGAGGCCCACACCAAGACACATCACAATTGAAATGGCAAAGCTTAAAGACAAAGAGAGAATCTTAAAAGCATAACGAGAAACAGTTACTTACAAGGGCCCTCCAGTAAGGCTGTAAGCTGATTTCTCAAAGGAAACACTACAGATCAGAAGGGACTGGCATGAAATATTCCAAGTAATGAAAAGGGAGGATCTTTGATCAAGACTACTCCAACCAGCAAGGCTCTCATTTAAAATGGAAGGTGAATTAAAGAGCTTCACAGACCAAAAAAAAAAAAAAAAAAAAAAAAGGCTAAAGGAGTACATTTCCACAAAAACTGGCAATGCAAGTGATGCTAAAGGGACTATTTTAAGAAGATGAAATAGAGAGAGAGAGAGGAACACAGGTACAAAGAAAGAATGGCAATGAGTAAGTATCTATCAGTAATAATCTTAAATGTAAATGGATTAAATGCTCCAATAAAAAAGACAGAGGTATCCAAATGGGTAAGAAAACACAACCATCACATATGTTGTCTACAAGAGATCTACAACAGGCTGAAAAGTGAAGGGACAGAAAAAAATATTCCACACTAATGGACATGAAAGAATAGCTGGGGTAGCAATATTTCTACCTGACAAAATAGACTTCAAAATGAAGACCATAACAAGAGACAAAGAAGGTCACTACATAATACTTAAAGGGTCAGTCCAACAAGAGGATACAATCCCTGTAAAGATATATGCACCCAATATAGGAGCACCTAAATATGTAAAGAAAGTTGACAGCAATATAATCATTGTAGGTGATTTTAACACCCCATTGTCAACAATGGACAGGTCTTCCAGTTAAAAAAATTAGCAAGGATATAGCAGTATTTAATGATGCATTAGATTGAATGGATTTAATTGATATTTATAGAACATTTCACCACACATAGATCATTCTCAAAGATAGACCACATGGTAGGACACAAAATAAATCTTCACAAATTCAAGAGATCATATCAAGCATGTTCTCAGATGACGATGGCTTAAAAGTAGAAATCAACCTCAAGAAAAAAACACAAAAATATTCAAATACATTTAGGGTAAATAACATGTTACTAAATAATGAATGGGTTAACAAGGAGATTAAGGAAGAAATCAGAAAGTATCTGGAAATAAATGAAAACACACAATAACCCAAAATCTATGGGACACAGCAAAAGCAGTCCTGAGTGAGAAGTTCATAGCATTACAAGCCTTCCTAAAGAAGATAGAAAAATCTCAAATAAACAACTTAACTCTACACCTAAAAGAATTAGAATACAATAAAAACAAAGCCCAGAGTGAGTAGAAGGAAGGAAATAATCAAGATTAGAGCAGGAGTAAATGACATAGAGACTAAACAAACAATTCAAAAGATCAATGAATCCAGGAGCTGGTTCTTTGAAAAAATAAACAAAACTGACAAACCTCTAATCAAACTCATCAAGAAAAAAGAGAGAGGACCCAAATTAAATCAGAAATGAAAGAGAAGTAAAAACTGATACCACAGAAAAAGAAAGGATTGTAAGAAATTATTGTGAATAACTCTATGCCAAGAATTTGGACAACCTAGGTGAAATGGCTAAATTTCTAGAAACATACAATCTTCCAAAACTGAATCAGGAAGAAGTACAAAACCTGAATATACTGATAACAATGAGCAAAATTTAAGCAGTACTCAAAAAACTCCCAGCACACAAAAGCACTGGAACAGATAGCTTCCAAGGTGAATTTTACCATCATTAAAAGAAAAACTAACACCTATCCTCAAACTATTCCAAAAAATTCAAAAAGAGGGAAGACTTCTAAGACTTTTTTATGAGGCCAGTATTGTCCCAATTCCAAAACCAGGTAAAAACACAATAAAGAAAAAAATTATATGCCAATATCTCTGATGAACATAGATGCTAAACTCCTCAACAAAAACACAAAATATTTGCAAGCAAGATCCATAAATACATTAAAAATATCATACACCATGATCAAATGGAATTTATTCCATGGATACAAAGATATTACAATATTCACAAATCATAAATGTGATACATCACATAGAAAAAATGTAAGACAAAAATCACATGACCATATCAAATAGATGCAGAAAAAGCATTTGATAAAATCCTGCACCCATTTATGATAAAAACACTCACCAAAGTGGGCATAGAGCAGCATAACTCAACATAATAAAGGCCATATATGAAAAACCTACTGGCAACACCATACTCAATGGTCAAAAACTAAAAGCATTTCCCTTAAGGTCAGGAACAAGACAACGGTGTCTGTTTTCACCACTCTTATTCAGCATAGTACTGGAAGCCCTAGCCACAGCAATCAAACAAGAAGAAATAAAAGGCATCCAAATTGGAAATGGGACGTAAAACTGTCATTATTTGCAGATGACATGATATTGTACATAGAAAACCCTAAAGACTCCACCAAAAAAACTACTAGACCTAAAAAATTATTTTGGCAAAGTAGCAAGATACAAAGTCAATATTCAGAAATTGATATCATTTTTATACACCAATAATGAACTATCAAAAAGAAAAACTAAGAAAACAATCCCATTTACTATTGTAACCCTCCAAAAATAAGACTACCTAAGAATAAATTTAACCAAGGAGGTAAAAGACCTGTACTCAGAAAACTATAGGACACTGAAGAAAGAAATTAAGGAAGATACAAATAAGTGGAAGCATACAACATGTTCACGGATAGGAAGAATTAATATCATTAAAAGCTCCATACTACCCAAAGAAATCTATAGATTCAATAAAATTCCTATTAGGATGCCAATGGCATATTTCACAGATCTAGGACAAATATTCCAAAAATTTATATGTAACCAAAAAAGACCCTGAATAGCCTCAGCAATGTTGAGAAAGAAGAACAAAGTTGGAAATATCACAATGCCTGATATCAAACTATACTACAAGGCCACTGTAATCAAAACAGTCTGGTACTGGCATAAGAACAGACACATAGATCAATGGAACAGAATACAGAGTCCAGAAATAAACCCAGTCTTCATAGTCTGTTAATATTTGACAAAGGAGGCAAGAGCATAAAATGGAGAAAAGACAGTCTCTTCAATAAAGGGTGTTGGGAGAACTGGACTGGTACATGCAAAAAAAAAAAAATGAAACTAGACCACCATCTTACACCATACACCAGAATAAACTAAAAATAAATAAAAGACTTAAATATAAGTCGTGGTACCATAACAATCCTAGAGGAAAACATAACTTGTAAAATTTCAGATATCTTGCAGAACAATATTTTTGCTGCTATATCTCCTAGGGCAAAGGAAATAAAGGAAAAAATAAATAAATCAGAGTACGTGAAATTAAAAAGTTTCTGCAGAGCTAAAGAAACCATGATCAAAATGAAACCAACTGTATGCGAGAATATATTTGCCAATGATACACTGGTCAAGGGTTTAATCTCCAAAATATATAAAGAACTTATATGACTCAATGCCAGGAAGACAAATATAATTAAAAACGGGCAAAGGACCTGAATTAGACACTTCTCCAAGGAGGACATACAGATGGTCCATGGACATACGAAAAGATACTCAACATCATTAGCCATCAGAGAGAAACAAATTAAAACCACAATGGGATATCACCTCACACCTGCCAAAATGTCCATCATTAATAAATCAACAAACTAGTGCTGGTGAGGATGTGGAGAACAGGGAACCTTATTGCACCACTGGTGGGAATGCAGACTGGTACAGCCACTGTGGAAAACAGAATGGAATTCCCTCAAAAAATTAAAAATGGAACTGCCTTTGACTCAGTGGTTCCATTGCTAGGAATAACCCTAAGAATCCTGAAACACCAATTGAAAAGAATTTATGCACCCCCATGTTTATAGCAGCACTATTTACAATAGCCAAGATTTGGAAACAGCCTAATTGCCCATCCGTAGATAAGTGATTAAAAAAAAAAACCCGTGGTACATTTACACAATGGAGTACTATGCAAGAGAACAAAAAATAAATTGCTACCTTTTATGACATGCATGGAACTGGACACTATTATGCTAAGTGAAATAACTCAGTTGGTGAAAGACAAATAACATATGATCTCACTTATATAAGGGGAATCTAATGAACAAAATAATGAGCAAAACAGAACCAGAGGCATAGAATCATGGAATAGACCACAGCTGGAAGAGGAGAGGAAGGAGATGAGGACTGACTGAAAGAAGGTGAAGGGATTAGTCAAAGAACATATATGAAAGACCCATGGACATGGACAACAGTGTGGGGACTGACTATGGGCAGTGGGGGTGGGGGGAGGGCTGGGTGGAGGAGGGTCAAAGGAGGAAAACGTGGGACAACTAATAGCATAAACAATAAAATATTAAAATAAAATTTAAAAAATAAAAACAAACAAACAAAACACTGCTCTGCCTCTATTACAGGGCAGTGATTCTCATACTTTGATGTGCAAAGAATCTCTTGGGGGTCTCTGTTCAAAATGCCAATATCTAGGTCCTACTTCCACCCATTCTGGTTTGGTAGGTCTGGACTGCAGTCTAAGAATCAAGCTGCATGTTAAGAAGCTCTCCAAGTGTTTTTTTTTTTTTTTTTATGCAGGGGGATCATGACTACACCTTTGACAGATTCTGATCTTAGCAACACTTGTTAGAATAGGCCATTCATGGAGGAGAAAGTAGGGTTCTAAGGGGAAGTGGAAAAGGAGAGGAAGGAAAAAATGGAAGAGAATAAGTGAGGAAGAATATTTCCCAAGACTATCTGTGTTAAATCTTAGTCTATGTTCCAGAACTCTAGTCTCCTCCAGGGTTTTTCTCACCCTCTAACCCCTATGTAACTTCTCCGACATTAGAGGAGGAAAGAAGCATCCTTAATCATAATGGCAATAACTGAGAACCTTAGGTTTGGGTAAGGAATTAGGCTGTTTCTCTAATTAAGAAAGGCATCCTTTCCACGGGAAAGAAATATAAATGAAAGCAAGTTTAGAAGTAAGTAGTCATGAACCCAATTCTCAGAGAGAAAGCAGACCTTTCCAGTAGCCAGTGCTTCTTTCTTAATGAGCACTGAACAGCTGCTGGGAGACCTTGCCTCTCTCTAGAGGCAGAGATGAAAACTCTCTACTTATGAACTGAAAGGAATAAATTGTTCTGTTCTCCTGTAGTTTGGTCATTCATATTATTTTCACAGTTGATATAATACAGGACAATTATTAGGTAAAACAATGTAATAATTACTCTGTGCATCAAAATTTCCCCAGTTGCACATTTCCCCCCTACAAACTAGAATGTGGTGTAAGCAAGTTTCTAGGCAGGAGGTAGAGTTGTGATCACACCCATTATACCGGCATGTTACTATAGCTAATCTTTCTAGTTCCTGTCCTCGGTTCTCTGAACTGCTTAGAATTATACTGAGTAATACTCAAAAAAGCAGTCAGAAAAAAAATCTGTCTTTTCACCTTTGAAATAACATTGGTTACTCTTAACAATTGTGGCTGACATTTCTTTATGTGTTAACTGTAGGAGGATTTGTGCTAAGTTCTTTAAATTTATTATCTCATTTAACTTCACAAGTCTAAGAAATAGGTGATTTCATTAGTCCCATTTTACAGATGAGGTTTCAGGGAGATTACATAATTCCTCATGACGACCTAGCTAGTGGCAAACCTGGGTTCATCTGTTTTCAAAGTGCATGGTCTTCACCATCCTGCTTTTTTTCCTCCTCCAAACCTATATTGACTCACTACAGTAGAAAACAGAAGGCTGTTGTTTTTAAACGTCTTTATGAAGGAAGAGACCTATGAAGTAAAAAAATGCCTATGACCCACAAAAGTCATAATGAGAGCCTGTGTGTAGGAAGATAATGAAGTTTTGATCCTTATCCACCCATCCAACCTTCATTATTATCGATGCTTTAGGTGTAAGTGGAGCCTATAAATCAGCATCAGGCATTTAGTAGAAGTATTAGTAATTAGACACAACTGTAGATAGAAATTCTGGATGGAAAAAGACATTTTTTTCTGTTTCTGGTTTTTAGATGATTGAACATACAGCATAACACATCATGTGATCTGCTGTGATGGAAAAGATCATTGTTTGCTTTCTAATTCCCTTCTGCTTTTATCCTCTTTGCCAAAATTAGAATGTTTTTCATAGCTCTCTGGGCCATTGTGGGAGCTAAAGGCCCTTCCTAGCTTTTTGTTCTAACACAGTTTCAGTTTGGAATATTCCACTAGCAACTCTGTGGAATGTTATGATAACTCCTTTCTTGCACTCAACAAATTTGAGCACCTACTATGTACTAGACTTTTTGCCAGGACTGCATATACATTAGTTAATACAAAGGACATATTTCCCAACAAATAAATAATAAATACGTAGTTACAAATTGTGATAAATGCTGTAAAGAGGACTGACAGGATGAGGTGATAGAAAATTACTTAGCTAGGTTATTCAAGAAAGGCCTGATGGATGAAGAGAAACCTGGCATGTGGCAAGCAGAGAGAACACTCTGGATAGAAAGAGGGTATGTTAACGCTCCCACCCTCAAATACAGAGAAGCTTAGCACATGCCAGGCCAATGAGGCCCTGAGTGAAGAAAGAAAAAGGGAAAGCTGGAGAAGATAAGAATGAAGAGCTGGGCAGCAGCCGGAGCATGCATTGTGGAGCCTTGTCAGATGTGAGTAAGGAGATTAAATTTTATTCTAAGAGCAATGAAAAATTATTAAAATGTATTTAGCAGTGACTGACATCGAGTAAATTATGTTTATAAAAGATTTTCTGGCAACTGAGTGGCAAATAGATTCATGAGGACAAGAGTGGAAGCAAAAAAGCAAACAAACAAACAAAGAACCCATAATGAGGCTGTTGAAGTGGCCCAGGTTCTGAGTTTTCCAAACTGTAATTCTTGTCTTGTCTGCTCTACTGTCATCCCTCACTTAAAGCAGGGCTCATATTCCAAGTCAATGTGATCCAAACATGTTAGTGAAACAACAGTTCTTCCAGATGGTCTCTGGTCAAATAAACTTAAGAAATTCAGCATCCTGGCCAGGTAGCTCAGCTGATTAGAGAGAGCATCATCATGATACATCAAGGTTGCGGAGTCAATCCCTGGTCAGGGTACATACAAGAATCAACCAATGAATGCATAAATAAGTGAAACAAAAAATCAATGTTTCTCTCTCTCTAAAAAATCAATAAAACTAAAGAAAATTGCATTCTAAATCCCCTTCTTAGTGATTCAGAATGTAGATTAATGTAGTAAAGTTTCTGGGAAGTGTTTCAGTAAATTTGCATATCCCAGTATTTCTCAAACTTACTTGAAAACTTTTATTTTCATAATGTTAATATTCTGCAGTACTGATGTTCTCCAGAGTGCATTTAGGGAAATGCTACCATAAGTCATTCTAACCAAGAGTTAACTCCATATGCCTGGTTTACTGGGCTTCCTCTTCTCCACCTGTCTATTATTTCAATGATTTAGACAATATTTTCTGACTTCACGTATATTACATGAGGATATCAGCCTTTGTATGTCTTATTTCTTCTCTTCATTTCTACCATCTACTTTCTGTCAGCTGTTCCTTTACTTTTACATTATAAGGGTTGGTAAAGTTTTTACTCTTTTCTGTAACCATAATTTTCTTCCTTATTTCTGGATCTGAATCTGCTGGGTATCCAGAATTAATCCTCTATATCAGTAATATTTTATGTCAAATTTTCTGTCTCTGCCTAAGCTCTGTGTATGGTTGATTTCCTTGATTTTATCCTCTGATTCCTTGTTAGATTGTTTCTTTTAAAAGCATTTTGGATATATAATTTAATACCATAAAATCTACTCATTTAAGTGGATAATTCAATAGGTTTTTATTATATTTATAGAGTTGCACAACCATCGATATACTAATCCTAGAATATTTAATTTCAAAAAGAAATCCTGTATCCATGAGCAGCTGCTCTCCATTCCTCCACAGTCTCCACCAACCCTCAGCAACCACTAATCTATTTTTTGTCCCCATAGATTAGCCTATTCTGGACATTTCATATAAAGGGAATCATAAAATATTTGGCCTTCTTTCAGTAAGCATAACGTTTTCAAGGTTCATCCATGTTGTACCATGTATTGGTATTTCATTTATTTTTACTGTCAAATAATATTCCATTGTGTGGGTACACCACACATTTTATTTAACCATTCATCAATTAAGGGACATTTGAGTTGTTTCTACTTTTTGCTATTATGAATAACACCACTATTAATATTTGCATACAAGTTTTTATATGGGCATATGTTTTTATTTATCTTGGGTATACACCTAGCAGTGGAATTGCTGATTCGCATGATAACTCTATGTTTAACATTTTGAGTAATTGCTAGAGTTTTGTAAAGCTGTTGTACCAGCAGCATCTGAGGGCTCCAATTTCTCCACATCCTCTTCAATATTGTTCTAGTATGTTGTTTCAGTTATAGCCATCCTACTGAATGTAAAGTGGTATCTTGTGATTTTGATTTATGTTTCCCCAATAACAAATGATATTGAGCATCTATTCATGTGCTGATTGGCCATATGTATATGTTCTTTGGAAAAATGTCTTCTCAATTCCCTTTTGATCATTTTAAAAATAGATTGTCTTTTTATTGCTGAGTTGTAAGTGTTCTTTATATATATTCTGGATACAAGTCCTTTATAAGTTTTATGACTTTCAAACATTTTTCCCATTCTGTGTGCCTGTCCATATTATTTTTTTAAAAAATTTTATTTATTGATTGGAGACAGACAGACAGACTGATAGACATCAATTTGTTCGTTGATTCTTGTATGTGTCCTGACCATGGATTGAATCTGCAGCCTTGGTGTATCTGGACAATGCTCTAACCAACCCTGCTATTCAGGCAGGACCTTCACATTCTCGATGATGGCATTTAATGTATAAAAGTTCTTAATTCTGATGAGGTCAGTGAATCAATATTTTCTTTTATCACTTAAGCTTTCAGTGTTGTAGCTAAGAAATAATTGTCTAACCTTTATTGAATATAATTTCAGCAATTACATGTATAGTTTAAAGATGTCTTTTTGTTCTAATTGTATCTTTTTTCATAGAGATATATTTTTACTATGGAAATATAATATCTTACTATATCTTTGTAAGGATTCCAATTCCTGGTTTTTATTTTTAAAGTTCTGATTTTCAGTTATAACCTTCTTTGGTCAATTTTAAAAATTTATCTTGTTTTTTCTCTTCCATGCTACTGGTTTCCTCCTTATGTCTTGTGATCTTTGACTAGCAATTCATATTTAAAACTTGAGGGCTAAGTAGATTCTTCTAAGTAGCAGGCACAGATTTTTCTCAGCTACTGAATATGTGGGCTTTTTAGGTAAGTTGCTCTTTTCACTAGAATGTCTATTTTGTGGGCAGAGCTTGCTGACCAATACATTTCACTTTAGAGAAGGAGGAGGGGAAGCGTGCACACAGCCTTTGGCATGGGTATCCCACAATGCTTTATTCAGTGATTTACTTACCATGCAAAAGCAACTCCATCTTAGCAACACTAGTTCATCCCCAGCTATTCCCTCAGTTTCTTTGGCAAAAGCTCCCAAGATTTGGTTTGGCATTTACTTGGAGCTAACAGACTGAGCTGTCTTTGCTCTATGTGGGTGGGGTAGGACACTTACAATGATGGAGGAAGAGTTGAGCTGTGGGTGTAGTCCCTCTGCAGACAGACTTTCATATAACTCCCTTGGCTTGGTCCCCTGTTCTCATCCCACCCCTCCTGACTCTGAACCTACCTGCTAGGCAGATTGACTATCTTTTTCCAGAGCCCATTTCTCTGAGTTGCCATTTCCTTACTCTGATTAATCTGTTGACAAGATTCCATCTGTTTAGATGTCTTACAGAAATCTGTTAAAAATCCCTCATCTGCTGATGATCCCTCTTTTGTGTGTTTATTATTACTGATTTGTTCTTTATCAATTTTTAACAGGAGTTGGAATGGTGGTTCCATGGGAAAATGGAGGGGCTTGGGCTCAGATCACTATCCTGGGTTTGAAGCACAGCCAATATATTTTAAAGCCATCTTTTGTTGCTCCAGAGATATTATATCCTGAGTATAAATGTGTGTTCGTTTTGGTGTAACTTCCTTTTGAAAAGCCTTTTTATTTTCCTGCATGTGATGGCACTTGAAAGAGAGATGCTGACTATTCAAAAGATAGAAGTCATCCTTTATCAATCCTCCCCACTCTCTCACTCTCACTTTGCTGAGATATCCATCAACTACCCTAACTTTTCACCATCTCCTTTGCCATTTATCTTAACCCAATCTACCATCATCTCATAGTGAGACAGACTCCTTATCAAGCTCTTTTGATTTCTTCTTGTGACCTCAAAATCTACTTGGCAGACAGAATAGGGTAATAAATTACCCTTATAAGAACCCTGTAATGGCTTCCCATTGTTCATAGAATAAAATACACTGTCCTTTACTGTGGTACGCATGGTCCAGTAACAATCTGGTTCTGGCCTGTCTATCCATTCTTATTTCCTACCACTCGCCTTTTGCTCACAATATTGCCTATCTTTTTCTTCCTCGAATACCTTAAACTTGTTTCTAATTCAGGACATTGACAAACACAGCTTAGAACCTCAACCTTTCTTCCTTGTACTCTTTGAACAGCTGACTCATTCTTTTGTTCTAGGCTTAAATAAGTTGTTCCTCAGAAAAGTGTTCTCTGATCACCTTAGCTCCCCTAACCCCAGGTATCTTGATCATTTTCTTCATGGAAGTACATGCAATTTGTAATCATTTATTTTTCTCATGTACTGTGACTCTCTCTTGACTTTATTCATCACATATACCCAGAATTAAGCAAGGACCAATACAAAATAGGTATTCAATAAATATTTATTGAAAGGGAATTTAGTACTCACTGCCCTGTGATTTAGGCCTCTTTAAAAACTATAAAGTGAGCCTTAGTAAATATGCTTTCAATAAATATCTGCTTCTCTTGACACTGTTGCATCACAAAAAATAGGCTAGGTTCACTTTACAGCAGATGTAGCAATAAACTTCAAATAAGTTAAAAGAGGTTAACATTAAAATTAAAACAGTAAAAAAGTCTAGATGAAAAGAAAATAGTAACTTTATCTTAACTGTGGAAGGAAAGAAACAGAAAAGACTGTTAATAAGAAGTAGACAAGAATAATTGTAATAAAAATAAACTTCAGAAACAATAAAAACAGGTTTCAAAGTAATATAAAAGCAATGGATTAAGATAAAATTGTCATTACATAGACGATGTATAAAAGTTTACAGAAGAAAAACAGAGGAAATTGATATAACCCTAAAGAACAATTCTTTATGCCTTTAGATAAAAATCAATTATGCGGACTAGCCAGTTCCAGAATGAGGAAATAAAAATAATAAAACAAGCATTTTATTAAGTACTTCCCATATTCCAGACAACACACTAGACCCTGAAGGCACAAATGTGAAGATTCTATCTCTGTCCCAGTGGAGTTTGTATCCTAACTTGAAAGTTAGTCCTGTTAAGTCTTGCAGCTACCTAAGTGTAAGAACTTAAAAATTAGTTTGCCTCTATAAAACTAAAGCTAAACATTATGATTTATATAAATCACTTTAATTTATTTAAATCACTATTTATATGATGTGTTAAAATGCTTCACAATCACATTTATGCATACCATTTTTGGGTCAGATGAAAATTAGAACCAGTTGAATAAGATACTTATTGTATCCCTAGGTTCTGAAGCTACAGAACAAATAAAACATAGGCTGGGTCCTGATCCTAGCCCACAATTTATTAGAGGAAGCAAGATATGTAAATAAATGTTATCATCACTTTGCTAAGTGCTATAGCAGAAGAATAAACAAAGTGCCATACAAGGACAGAAGAAATGATAAGAAAACCTGCCTAAAAAATGTCAAAGAAGATCTACTAGAAAGAAAAAAATTAGGGGAGAGAGTGGTATTCCAATGAAAATGCCACAAAATAAAAAGATTCAAAGGTAAAAAGTATATGGCATCTTCCAAAATTCACATACACTCTGACAGTTGATGGCAGGGTGTACAAGGGGATGTAGCTGTATACTAGCTACGAAATGAGGCAGGCACCTGACCTTAAAGCCCTGGCATGCATGTGAAAGGACTTGCATTTCAAACAAGAGTGATTTGACCATACGTTAAATTTTTTAAAAAACCACTCAGAAATCTGTATAAACAAATTATTAGAGTCTGAAACTAGATATGGAGAAATCATTTAGGAGGAAAAATGATAAGGCTTAAAATAAAAATGAAAAGGAGGCAGAATATGAGTGATACTAAGATGTCAGAAATAATAGAACTTAGTAAGTAACTGGTAGATTATGTGAACAAAGGAGAGGAATGAATCTAAAGTGGCCTCTTCGTTTGTGCTTGAGGCAAAATTGCATTGTGTCATTAACCAAACCTGGGATGAGAGAAAGGAGACAACAGGAGGACTTGGGAAATCTTCAGTTCTTTTCATAGTTAACAGATTCAAATTTAAACAATCAAAGGGAATCTCACATCAATTAAAATAGAGTAAATTAATAAAAATGACAATACTCATTGCTGTGGGGTATTAGGGGAAAGGACTCACTAAACACATTGCTGCCCTGCAACCTAGTACAAATGTTCTGAAAAGAAATCTGGCAACAAATATATGAGCCATAAAAATCATCGTATGCATACTTTGTCCCAGAAACCCAACTTTTTGGAATACAGCCCAAGGATGTAATTCAAAAGAAATAAAAAACCTATTTGTATAAAGATGTTTATAGCTGTGCTATATATTACAGAAAACAACTGCAAACAGTCCAAATGCCCAACAGCGAGGGAAGGCTTTGGTACGTTAATGCAATGGAATGTTTTATTGCTATTAAGAAAGACAAACATGAGAACTATGTAGAAATAAAGAAAGGACAATATGAAGCAATGGGTAAAACATGCAGATCTCAAAATGATACGTTTACAATGGTCACAACTATATAAAATTATATCTGTGTAACCAGGAGAATTGGAAGAGACTACAGAGCTGGTCACTTAGAGTGCTGACATTTTTGTTATTGTTGGTTGAGTTGCTGGAAACACTTATGTGTTTCAAGTTATTTGTCACTGTATATTTAGTATATATACATTAAGAAAGATAAATCTGAGCCCTGGCTGGTGTAGCTTGGTGGATTGAGTGTGGGCCTGAGAACCAAAGGATCGTGGTTTGATTCCCAGTCAAGGCACATGCCTGGGTTGCAGGCTAGTTCCCAGCAGGGCACACACAAGAGGCAACCATACATTGATATTTCTCTCCCTCTCTCCTTCCCTTCCCCTCTAAAGATAAATAAATCAAATCTTAAAAACCAAGAAAGATAAATCTCCACTTCCTGATATATAAAAGAAAAAAGGTGCTCACCAGCACCTTTCCTTACCTTAAGTTATCTTCTCCAGTCTCTTGCGTCCTGTTAGTTTTTGGATGTACAAGGAAGTAAATAAACCCCATCACGTGCTACCATCACATTCAGTTACATGCTCATTTCTTCTATCCGTCACTTTCTACTGTATCCAAGTTTCTTGACTTTTTCATTACAAACCAGCAACTGTGTGCTCACATTTACAGCATGTACACACACTGGGATGCCCTAACTACACCAGTGTACTGGGTACTACTGTCTCTTCAAAGTAACCTTTTAATATCTGACATGGAGAAATATTTATTTCTTACCTTCTGGAATTACCCCTACATTTAATGAAGGCCGATCCCTCTGGATGCCATTTCTTCTAACCTTAAAGAACTCCTCACTTTGGTTATATCTTTGATCTCTTGTATCATCTAGCTCTTCTCTCCCAGATAAGTCTCATCAACATACGAACCTGTTCTAGTGTCTCCCAGAAGAAAAATGTGATCACTCTCCTTGAATGCCACATCTCCCTTAGTTTTTCTGCTCTTCTTCACAATATAAATTCTCTGAAGGATTTTTTTCCATATCATCATTTCCAATCTCTCAACCCCCATTCACTCTTCAAACTATTGTGATCTGCCTTCTGTTCCCATCACTCCACTGAACTGTGTTATTCAAAGCCACCAATAAAGTACATATTGTCAAATCCAATGGCACTTTTCTAACTTTCTGTTACCTGACCTCCTGGCCTCCTAGCAGCACTCCTTCTTACTTAGAACTCTCTTTTCTTGGCTCCTGGAATACCTCAATCTCTCCTTTTTCTCTTACTTCTGAGGCCATTCCTTTTTTCCCCCTGTAAATGTGAGAGTTCTTCTGGCTCTCTCCTAAGCCTCTGTCTCTTCTCCTTCTACATTCTCTCTAAATGATCTCCACTATTCCCGTAGCCTTAAATCCTAAATAGGCTAATGACCCTCAAAATTAATATCTCTAGTTGAGATCTTGATCCCTTGACTCATTCAATGATATACTTGACATCTTCATTTAGATTCAGGCATAATAAATACAACATGAACACTAAAGCGATGATTTCCTTCCTGGACCAGTTACTCCTCCAGTGTTCCCATCTCTGTAAATGGAAGTACCACATGCCCAGTTGCTTACATATCCCTATGTCACATCACCACACACTTACCCAACATGACAAGACTTTTGGATTCTATCTCCAACAATACATTCCATTGCTGCCATCTTAGTCCAGGCTCCCATCATTCTTTCTCTCTGCTACAGCAGCCTACTCACTGCTTCCTCTCCAATCTATCTTCCATAGAGTAGACGCAGAATATTTTTGTATAATGAATCAAATTATTTTTCTCCTCAGCTTTCATTGTATTTCCCACTGTACTTAGAAGAGATCCTAAGTCCTTCACTATGCCTATAAGTCCCTATATAATATGACATCTAATTACTTCTCTAGCTATACCTTTCTTTAGCCAACCTGGACCTTTTTCATCCTCAGTGTCTTTGCACATGCTTTTCTTTCACCAAGAACACTGATATTGTCCACCTTTCACTTTGTCTAGTTAATACCTACTTATCATTTAGATTATACTTAAAATATCTCTCTTTTTCTTACACGTGACTTCATGAAGGAAATCCTTCCATGACCTCATACTCAATCAGATCCCAGCTTTTTGGGTCATTCACAGTACCATGCACCTTCATTTGGTATTGTGTTAGTTTTAAGATCAGTTGATTAATGTCTCTGTCTCTCCTGCCATATTATATACTTCATGAAGGCCAAGAAAGTACTCAGCATATGTCAGTTACTCAAGAAACATTTCCAGAATGAATGAATAAGTGATACAGGGTCATGCTACTGAGAGGACACTGTCAGCCCCATCAGAATACCTTAATCAAATCATGAAAGAGAAAAGAAAATCCCAAAGCATAACTACATGGATGTAAATTATAGAGTCATTGGCTTTGCTTGATTATGTATTATGAACCGAGGATAAAGTTCTATGCATGTGATTTTTATCCACTAATTAAAACATGTAAAATGAAACCAAATTCTCCACCCCCACACACATACACAAGCACACACATACACACAGTCATTCCAAAGTTCAGTGAAAGTATGCAAAGGGAGGTACAGAGTTGTATTTTTAGACAGGGGCCAAGGTCATGAAACTGTTTTGCAAGAAAAGGGGGAATTTGCTCCTGAGAGAAAACAGAAGGGTGGGAAAAAGATAGGAGTTGAACTAAGGGCTTTGGGATTCTTTGCAAAGAGGAAAATATGTAAAACTAAATTTTAGGTTGTTAATGTAGTTACAGTGTAAATCTCTCTGCCTTCCCACACCCTAGTAATATCTGCCATGTTATTTAGCTTAGATCAAGAATAAACCACCACAAAAGGGAACAGAGGGAGCCACAAAAGCATTCAAGCCACAAGGCCCATCTACGAGGCTGGCCAAAGGTTTCTCTCTCCTCAGGTATCTCCATTTGTAACCACATGGCATTTATCTAACCTAACATGGATTATTCACTTCACTGGAAAATGTCTTACTTATCTTTGAGTTAACAGGAATAACTATACCTATCCAAGAGCATAACAAGATGCCACATAAAAAGTGTGCCTTGGTGAATACTCTATTCCAGATGAAGTCCTGACTCTCCCAACTTCATTGTTCCCACCCTTCCAGCTCCAGTTACATCTTTACTTTGGGTCTTGAACTCAACATACACCTTCAGGCTTCCTTGTGCCATACCCTCTGCTATTTCCTCTGACCTTACACAACTGGAGCAAACTGGCACAGATGGGTTATGCCCACTATTCGATTTAAACTTGGCCTACCAGCAAGACTGGGGCAGAGAACATTTAACATAGAGCTTCATCCATAACCAATGCTTTAAAATGATTATTAGATTCTGTCAAAATTAAGTAAGTCACATGACAGCAATTCTCCAGGATACTGGCTAATCTATTGGTTAAGTTTTGCCTTCATCTGCAATTATTTGTGGTGTTTTTCACACAGCTCCACTGGCCAAGATTTTGTTAAGTTTTACTTTCTGTAAAAGGATGCAAGAATAGATAATATTTTTAAAAATATATATAATGATGCTATAAAATGCTGCAATATTAAATGTGCTTTTTAAAACATTGCACACCTTTCAATCTGTCCTGGAAATTGTGATGTCCATTCCCAAACCCACCACCTTCTGCTGACTATGGAAGGTCTGGAGAGACGAAAAGTTATTGTACTGTTTGATGGAGAATCCCCAATTTAGAGTGGGGGAAATTGCCATGGAAAAAGTCTCTCTGTCCTTCTTAATAACAAAATAACCAGGGGAAAAAACCAAATATATTAATTCATTATATTTAATGAACAATGTTATAAGAACTGCTAAATAATCTGACCTACCCATCTAGGAGGGCGATGACATTCTTCCTGGGCCGCCCAATATTAGGGCCATATAAGCTGGCTCTGGAGTAAATCCGGATGGGCTGCAATAGCCTCTTCAGCTGGATGTAATCCTTTCCCAACTGGCTGCCATTTACTGCCCGGCCATGCATGGTCCGATAGTTATTTGGCTCTAGATTAAAAGAAGACATGCAAGTCAAAGTTGAGAAGGGTAAAACTCTGCCAACCCTTTCCTGTCCACAGAGTCTCTACCTTTTTTTTTTTAACAATGTGAATAAAATCACCAAAAGAGGGTATCAGCTGGATTAACTTGAGAAACCAGCACAAGGAAAAAAGCCAATGCCATCCTATCATTCTATTCATTTTCAAATCAATCTTCACAAAAGATCACCTAGCCTCCACAAAAGAAAGAACATCCTGATTTTCAGGTAATATTTTATAATGAGTGAAATACTGGGTTGAATAGTATTGCCCAAAATTTAAGTCTACTTGAAACTTCAGAATGTGACCTTATTTGGAAATAGGGTCTTAGAAGACATAGTTAGTTAAGATGAAGGGAAATGGGATTAGGGTGTGCCTTAAATCCAATAACCAATGCCTTTATAAGAGAAAGGAGAGGGACATTCAGGTACACAAGCCCCCAGAGAAGAAGGCCATGTGTCAGTGGAAGTAAAGATTGAAGGGATACTGCTGGGCCAAGGACTGCTGGCAGCTACAGAGGCTGGGAGAAAGGCACGGAATAGGTTCTTCCTCAGAGCCTCCAGAAGCAGGCTCTGAGGAAGATTTTCATTTCAGACTTCTAGTCTCTTGAACTGTGAGAGAATGAATTTCTGTTGTTTTATACGACCAACCTCATGGAAATTTGTTATGACAGGCAAAATAACCTAACAAAGTGGTAAAAAAGGAAAGCTTCATAAATATGGTCATTCTACCAAAAAGTTATAAAAATTTAATGTTTAATAATAACAGAATAGCTGAGTAAAATAATTAACAGTAAAACCCCCTCTCCCAGTTTTTCTTAACTTAGTAGTTCTAAAGGGCAAGAAAGTCCTAAATATCTGTAGCTCCACTTCT
This sequence comes from Carollia perspicillata, assembly GCA_004027735.1. Taxonomy (NCBI): domain Eukaryota; kingdom Metazoa; phylum Chordata; class Mammalia; order Chiroptera; family Phyllostomidae; genus Carollia; species Carollia perspicillata. The sequence goes on from PVKM010000704.1 coordinate 55,997, forward strand.
GGAGAGGGCTAACTTGATATGGAATGAAGCATATGCTACCAAAGATATATAGGTTAGCTCGAGGTTTTGATACTCTGGGGGCAAGAAATAGACAAGCATACTTGCAAGAAATTTAACAGGGAGATTGGGGGAATATGACAGCCACAGTGGGCCTTGATAAGCTCACATATACTCCTTGTAGTCTGGAAGGCTGTGTGCATGCTCAGGAGATGCTGGAGAAGGCACTAGCTATCTATGCACTCCCAGATGAATGTGAAACCTAGTATACTCATGAAGAAGACATGTCTGATAGTAAAAGTCAGTCAGACTTGTAAACTGCCTAAATTTTAATGTGTTCTCCAACTTACCTACAGACCCACTAGCAAAGGATAGAAGCCTTACTGGCTTAATGTAAGTACCACCTCTGATTAATCACTGTCTCACCATTGAACTATGTTGACTCAGGGAAACCCCTAGGAAGCTGGCCAAAATAAAAAGTGATTGAAAAAAAAAAAACTTAAGAGAGAGACTCTACAGAATTAGTCCAAACAAACAAACCAACAACAACAACAATAAAAACCCATAACAAAAATAACCTCCAGGATGGAGGATTTGGAATTCAAGGTTGCTCCAACATATCTCAAATGTATAGTTTTCAACAACAACAAAAAGTTATGACATACAAAGAAATAGGAAAGTGGATCATAAACAAGAAAAAAAAGCAGTAAATAAGAACTATTTCTTAGCAGGGTTCAAATGTTAGAGTTCATAGATAATGACTAAAAACTGCTATTAGTTTGCGGAAATTTCTTATCTCATTAAATGGCTCTTTGCAGAGCAACACAGCTGGTAGAAACTAGCCTTTCTTCTTGCTGGATAAAAATGAAATACTAACAAGTTTTCTTTGGAAGATTAAAATAAATTACAAATAAAAATAAAAAATAAAAAATTATTAGTATAAGTATTTTCAGAAAACTAAAGGAAACAATACAAATTAAAGGAAAATATAAATTTATTAACTGGTCAAATATAGAGATAGCAATTATAAATATGATCAAATGGAAATCTTGGTACTGAAATGATTCCCTACATACAAATGAATACAGTGAAATAAACAACAGAATTTTTACCATAATTAATGGACACCAGAAGAAAGTGGGATGAAATATTTAAAATGTTAAAGGAGACATTTCAAGATAGTAGCGGAGTAAGTAGAAGCTACACTAACCTCCTCCCAGGACCAATCTGGAATTACAACTAAATTGTAGAGAAATCACCCTGAATAACCAAGTAAACACCAGCTAGAGAGAAGTCTTATAACCAAGGATAGACAGAAGAAACCATTTCACCACAGTGAGACTGGTAGAAAGTGTAGAGGAGGCATGAAAGGGCTGGCTGGGCTCCCACAGGTGGCAGCTGAAGTTCTCGAGGGATATGTCAGCAGCTAGGGAGTTCCCCTTGAGAAGTGTGGGGTCTAAACCCCAAGCTGTGCTCCCAAGCCTATAGCACCAGAGCTGGAAAGGAACCAAGAGAACACCCAGCTGTGAAAAGCAGAAGGGTTTCTGTCTGCCAGAGAGAGATGGCTGGAGACGAAGAGAGCCTCTTAAAGGGCCAACGCACAAAATTTCATTTACAGACACTTACCCTGGGTCTGGCAGAGGAAGGGCAGAGTGGACTGGAGATGATTGAGAAGAGTCTAGGTTGGTGGCTCTGCAGAGAGAACTGAAGGAACAGCTGCCAGGATCCCTGTGCTGAGTCATTCCTCACAACACAGAAGCCATCTTTCTCAGGCAAAGCATTCCACTAAAAGTGACAAGAGCCTGAGGGGAAGCAATACCCCACATGCAGGAATTACTCTGTCCCAGGTTTAAGCACCCTGTGGTGCTTAAACCTGGCTGCTGATTATAGCTTGAGGTTATGTCATTGATTAATTTAACAACTAAAGCAGAAAATAAAAAGCAGCAGCCAAAATTGGAAAACAAAGAAATAGACCCTAAATGAAAGAATCAGAGAATTCTCCAGGGGAACTAGATGGAATGGAGGCAAGCAATTTATCAGAGGAGAGTTTAGCATTATAAGGATATTCAAAAGCATGAAAAAAGATACAGAAACCATAAGAAAGGACCAGTCAGAAATAAGGAACACAATATCTGAAATAAATAAAACATTGGAAGGAATAAACAATAGGTGAGATGAAGCAGAGGACTGCATCAGTGATTTGAAAGGCAAGGTAGAAAAAAACACCCAGGCAGAAGAGCAAACAGAAAAAAGAATTTTAAAAAATCAAGAGAGTTTAAGAAACATTTTAGACAACATGAAGCAAAACAACATCCACATAATGAGAATACCAGATCGAGAAGAGAGCAAGCAAAGGATTGAGAACCTATTTGAAGAAATAAAGACTGAAAACTTTCCTAATCTGGTGAAGGAAAAAGACATACAGGTCCAGGAAGCTCAGAGAGTCCTAACCAAGTTGGGCCTAGAGGCCTATACTGAGACACATCATAATTAAAATGACAAGGCTTAAAGACAAAGAGAGAATCTTAAAAGCCACAAGAGAAAAGCATCTGGCAACATTTCAGGCCAAAAGAGAATGGTGTGAAATATTCAAGATCATGAAAAGCATGGACCAACAATGGAAAATACTTTACCCAGCAAAGGCTATCATTTAAACTTGGAGGAGAAATAAGGAGCTTCCCAGACCAAAAAAAAAAAAAAAAGCTAATGAAGTTTGTTAACACCAAACTAGAACTGCAACAAATGTTAAAGGGCTTGCTTTATGAAGAAGAAGAAGAAACAGAAAGGAAAAAACAGAGAAAATAATCTAAGAATAAAATAGCACTAAATATGTATCTATCAATAATCACCTTAAATGTAAGTGGCTTTGCTCCAACCAAGAGACATAGAGTAGCTGAATGGATAAGAAAACAAGACCCATATAAATGCTGCCTCCAAGAGACCCATCTCAGATCGAAAGATATATGCAGACTGAAAGTAAAGGGATGGAAAAAGATATTTCATGCAAATGGAAAGGAAAAAATCTTGGGTTGCAGTACTTATATCTGACAAAATAGACTTTAAAACCAAGGCTACAGTAAGAGACAAAGAAGGACACTGCATAATGATAAAGGGAACAATCCAACAAGAGGATATAACCCTAGTAAACATTTATGTACCCCACATAGGAGTACCTCAGTATGTGAATCTTGAGGGACACAAAGGGAGATTGACAGAAATACAGTCATAGTAAGGGGTTTTAACATCCCATTGAATCAACAGGTAGATATTTCTGGCAGAAAATCAACAAGGAGACGGCAGCCTTAAATGACACACTAGACTAAATGTGTTTAATTGGTATCTTCAAAGCATTTCATCCCAAAGCAGCAAAATATACATGCTTTTCAAGTGCACACGGAGCATTTTTTAGGATACACCACATGTTAGGACACAAAACACATCTCAATAAATTTAAGAAGATTGAAATAATATCAAGCATCTTTTCTGACCACAATGCTATAAAACTAAAAATCAACCACATGAAAAAACACATGAAGACATGGAAGCTAAATAACATTATTTAACAATTAATGGGTCAATAACAAGATCAAGGAAGATACCTTGAAACAAATGAAACTGAGGACACTGCAATCCAAAATCTGCGGGACACTGGGAAAGCAATCCAAAGAGGGAAATTCATAGCATTACACACCTATATCAAAAAACAAGAAAACGCTCAAATAAACTATCAAAATTTGCACTTACAGGAACTTGAAAAAGAACAACAAACAAAGCCCAAAGTTAGTAGAAGGAAGGAAATAATTAAGATCAGAACAAAAATAAATGAAATAGAGTCTTAAAAATGATACAAAAGATCAATGAATCCAAGGTGGTTCTTTGAAAAGATAAACAAGATTGATGAACCTTTAACCAGTCTCATTAAGAAAAATAAGAGAAAGGACTCAAATAAATAAAATAAAAAATGAAAGAGGACAAATAACAACTGACACCAAAGAAATACAAAATATTGTAAGAAAATATTATGAACAACTACATGCCAAGAAACCGGACAACATGGGCAAAATGGACAAATTCCTGGAAATATGCAATCTTCCAAAACTAAAGCAGGAAGAATCAGAGAATCTGAATAGACAGTCTACACCTACTGAAATTGAAGCAGTAACTTAAAAACTCCCAATAAACAAAAGCCCTGGAACAGATGGCTTCACAGGTGAATTTTACCAAACATTCTGGTAAGAACTAACATCTCTTTCTCAAACTAATTCATAAAATTCAAAGGGTAGAAGACTACCACTCATTTGATGAGGTCAGCATTATCCTAATTCCAAAACCAGGTAAAGATGCTATAAAGAAAGAAAATTATGGGCCAATATCTCTGATGAACATAGATGCTAAAATCCTCAACAAAATATTAGCAAACTGAACATAACAATACATCAAAAAGATCATACACCATGATCAAATGGGATTTATTCTGGGAATGCAAGGTTGGTACATTTGTATATCAATAAATGTGATTCAGCACATAAACAAAATGAAGGATAATAAGTACATGATCATATCAATAGATGAAGAGAAAGCATTTGCTAAAATCCAGAACCCATTTATGATATAACCTCTCAGCAAAGTATGATTAGAGAGAACATACCTAGACATAATAATAATACCTATGACAAACCCACTGCCAGCCTCATACTCAATGGGCAAAAACTAAAAGCATTCCCCTTAAGATCGGAACAAGAGAGGGATGTCCGCTTTCACCTCTGTTATTCAACATAGTACTGGAAGTCCTAGCCACAACAATCAGACAAGAAGACATAAAATGCATCCAGATTGGAAAGGAAGAGATAAAACTGTCATTATTTGCAGGTGACATGATACTATACAAGAGAACCCCAAAGATTCCACCAAAAAACTACTAGAACTGATAAATCAATTTAGCAAAGTAGCAGGACACAAAATTAATATCCAGAAATTAGTTGCTTTTTATATGCCAACAACAAACTAACAGAAAGAGAAATTTTAAAAAATCCCATTCGCAATTTCTACAATAAATCAAATACCTAGGAATGAACCTAACCAAGGATGTAAAGATCCGTACTCAGAAAATCAGAAGACACTTACAAAGAAATAGAAAAAAATACAAATAAGTGGAAGCATATACTGGGTTCAGGGAAAGGAAGCATTAACATCATTAACATGTCCATACTACACAAAGCAATCAATAGATTCAATGCAATTTCTATGACGTATCTCACAGAACTAGAATAAATATTTTTAAAATTTATATGGAACCACAAAGGCCCCTCATAGAAACAGTGATCCTGAGAAAGAACAAGTTTGGAAGAATCACATTGCCTAATATCAAACTGTACTATAAGGCCATAGTAATCAAAACAGCATGGTACAGGCAGAAAAACAGACACACAGATCAGTGTAACAGAATAGAAAGGCCAGAAATAAATGCACATCTTTACAGTCAATTAATATTTGACAGAGAAAGCAAGCACATACAGTGGTCTAAAGATAGTTTATTCAATAAATGGTGTTGGGAAAATTGGACAGATACATGCAGAAAAATGAAACTACACTACCTTCTTATACCACACACAAGAATAAATTCAAAATGGATCAAAGACTTAAATTTTAGACCCTAAACTATAAAAATCCTTGAAGAAAACATAGGCAGCAAAATCCTGGACATTGCTTATAGCAATATTTTAACAGATATAAATCCCCAGGCAAGGGGAACAAAAGAAAAAATAAACAAATGGGACTACATCAAACTAAAAAGTTTTTGCATGGCAAAGGAAGTCATCAACAAAATAAAAAGGCAACCCTCAGAATGGGAGAACATATTCACCAATACATCTAAAAAGGGGTTAATATCCAAAATAAACAAAGAACTTATAAAACTGAACACCAAAAGAACCAAACAACCCAATTAAAAAATGGACAAGGGACCTGAATAGACACTTCTCCAAAGAGACATACAGATGGACAACAGACATATGAAAACAATGCTCAACGTCACTAATCATCAGGGAAATGCAAATTAAAACCACAATGAGATATCATCTCACACCTGTCAAAATGTCTATCATCAATAAACCAACAAACAACAAGTGCTGGTGAGGATATGGAAAAGGGGGAAGGCTTTTGCACTGTTGAGGAGAATGCAGATTGGTGCAGCCACCATGGAAAGCAGTAGAGAGGTACCTCAAAAAATTAAAAATGGAACTTCCTTTTGACCCAGCAATCCCACTTCTGGGAATATATCTGAAGGAAACCAAAGCACTAATTTGAAAGATTATAAGCACCTCTATGTTCATTACAGCATTATTTACAATTACCAAGATATGGAAGCAGCCCTAGTGTCCATCAGTAGATGAGTGCATAAAACAACTGTGGGACATTTGCACAATGGGATACTACTCAGCAGTAAAAAAGAAGAAAATGTTACCCTTTGTGACAGCATGGATGGACCTGGAGACCTTTATGCTAGGTGAAATAAGCCAGTCAGAGAAAGGCAAATACCATATAATTTCACTCATCTGTGGAACCTAATGAACAAACTGAACTAACAACGAAAATGGGGACAGACTCATAGATGGAGAGCAAGATGATAGCTGGTGGGGAGGTGGGGGAGAGGGATTGTGGAAAAAGCAAAAAGGGCTCATGGACATGGACAACAGTGTAGTGATTGCTGTAGGGATAAGGGTATAAGGGAACTAAATGTTATTGGGAAAAATACAATAAAAAGGAAATCTAAACAAACAAACAAACAAATAAATAAACAGTTAAAGGAAAAAATTGTAAACCAAGAATTCTATACGCAGCAATTAAGCCTTCAAAACTTAAAGCAAAATTTAGACCTCAGAAAAACAAAGGAAAGAATTTGTGTGAGAAAATTTGCCTTACATGAAATTTAAAAAAGGAAGTCTTTTAGGTTGCAAGGAAATGGCATGAGATGGTGACTGAAATACTACACAAAGAGAGAGAGTACAAATAAAGGTAATTACACAAGTAAATATAATATCAGTTAAAAATAATCATTAGTCAACTAATTTAAATAAGTTCTATAAAATAAAAACTAGAAAACTGTATTGTTGGGCTTATATAAAGATATGGTATTTAGAGTAATAATGCTACAAAGGAGGTGGAAATAGAGCTCTATTAGAGTTAAGATTGTATATTTAACTGGAATTAAGTTGGTATTACTCTAAAGTATATTATAATGAGTTAAAATGTATTATAATAAGTACATGAACAAAAAAATAAGTACATGAGCAACAACAACAACAACAACAACAAAAATGCACATAGCCTCATAGAAAATGGGACAATATATCTCCCATTTGATAGTGTTTTTATAGTAAAACTCCATGGTCAAGTGTTTTCTGCTTTCTTTACTTCTAAAACCTACACACTATGCAGCTGACACAATTCTTATACATCTGTAGTTACTTTAAATAAATAAAACAATTCCATGGATCCAACCCTACTTTTATTTGAACCTCTCCTTGATTAATACAACACACTCAGTTATGACCTAGAGAAATTATGATTGGTTACTTAATTGAACTGTGAAAGAATTCCAATAGCAATGCACAAGAAACTGATAGTAACATTTACTTAAGATTTTCAACCCCCACAGGAAGTTAATGCTGTGCATAATTCTCCCCTTATTTAAGTGATTAACTCTCCTAAAGTATATAAGACATAAAAGATACTAAAAGAATTTAAATAAAATGAGATTTGAAAAAATACTTTTTGCTTTTTGGGGAATGTACCTATTTAAAAAAAATTCACCATGTTTATATCACCCATCATTGACCAGTCTTTTTTATTTCTTTTAATCTTCATCTCAGGACATGCTTATTGATTTTAGAGATGGGGGAAAGAAGGGAGAGAGAGGGAGAGAAACATCAATGTGAGAGAGAAACATCAACTGGTTGCCTCTTCTAAGCACTTCGAGTGGGAACGGAACCCACAACTAGGTATGTGCCCTGACTAGGAATCAAACCCACAACCTTTCAGTTTATAGGATGACAATGCAACCAACTGAGCCATACTGTCCAGGGCAACAAGTCTTCTGAAAACATTTTAACAATGACATTTTGCATCATATGAAACTTCTAAGAATTCCAAAATTACAATAATTCAAAAATTCAATTATGAACTTTGGGGCTCACAGAGACCTTGAAAATCATTGAATCCATTTATTAAATTCTCAGAAAGATCTGGGAAATTTTGCTTATTTTTTAAAATTGTGCTTTCCAAAACTCCTTTTCAAAAATCTTATAGCTTGCATTGTAAAAAAAGAAAGAAAAGAAAATGTACTATATGAAACTACTAAGAAAACAACTAAAACAAAACAAAGAAATCTAAACAATATCTTAGACAATATGTTTTGTGTAAAAAGGCCATAAAGGAAAAACAGAAAATGAAAAAAAAGAAAACAGCAAGCTGACAGATGTAAATTCAACTACAATATATCAGAAAGTACATTAAATATAAAGGATTAAACACTCCAATTATAAAGAGAAATTGTCAGGCTAAAAAAAAATAAGATCCAACTAGAGAGAGACACACTTTAAAATTAAAGGCACAAATAAGTAAAAAGTTAAAGAATGAAGACAGATATACCATGCAAACAGTAATCGTAAGAGAGGTGGAATGATTATACTAATATCGAACAAAACAGTTTTTAAGAAAAAAATATTACTAGAGACAATGTTGGGAATTTTCATGATAAGAGTCAATTTATGAGAAAGATAGAACAATTATGAATATATACATATAAACAATAGAATATCAAACTATATGAAATAAAATTTAAAAATTTGAAGAGAAAGTAGAGACTTAACAATAATAGAAAGTGCTTTTAATACTACATTCTTAATAATGGATAGAGTGACTAGATAGGAAATCAGCAAGGATACAGAAAACTTGACTGACAGCATCAGCTAACTTGACCTGATGGATATCTACAAAACACTCCACCCAACAACAGCAGGATACACATTCTTTTCTAGTACATATATAACATTCTTCTGGACAGATCATATGCTAGGCTATTAAACAAGTCTCATTTATTTAAAGGGATAAATCATATAATGTATGTGCCCTGACTGCAACAGAATTAAACTAGAATTCAACAACAAAAAGAAACTGGAGAAATCTATAAATATTTGGAACTTAAATAATCCATGAGCCAAAAAAGAAATCACAAGGGGAATTAGAAACTACTTTTAATGGAAAGAAAAAAGTATATATATGTTTATATATATATAAACATAAAGGATGACACCAAAGGCCATGAAAGAATTAATAATCTGGACTTCACATTTTTAAATTTAAAAACTTCTGGTCTGCAAAAGACAATGTCAGGAGAATGAGAAAACAAGTCACAAACTGGGAGAAAATATTTACAGAAGATACATCTAAAATATACATAAAACTCAAGCATAACAAACAACCTGATTAAAAAATGAGCCAATGATCTAACAGACAGTTCACTAAAGAGGATACACAGATGGCGAATAAGTATATGAAAAGATTCTGCACATCATACATACTAAGAAAGATGTAATGCAAATTACAACAACAATGAATTATCAGTAATACCTATTGGAATGGTCAAAACGTGTAACAGTGACAACACTGAACCCTAGCTAGAATGTGGAGCATCAGGAACTTGCACTCATTCTGGTGGGAATGCAAAATGATATAGTCGCTTTGAAACTGCTGGTTTCTTACAAAACAAAACATATTCTTACATAAGATCCAACAATCATGCTCTTTGCTATTTACCTAAAGTGTTTGAAAACTTATATCCACACTTTAGTCTGCACATTGGATTTATAGCAGCTGTATTAATAATTGCCAAAACTTGGAGGCAACAAAGAGTCTTTCAGTAGGTAAATAGATAATAAACTGCAGAATAATATTCTGCACTAAAAAGAAATAAGCTATCAAGCCACAAAAAATACAGAGGAAACTTACATGCATATCACTAAGTAAAAGAAGCCAATTTGAAAAGGCTCCATACTGTGATTCCAACCATATGACATTATGGAAAAGGCAAAACTATGGAGACAGTAAAAAGATCAGTGGTTTCCAGGGTTGGAAAGAGGAGGGAGGGGGTGAATAGATGGAGCATAGGGGAGTGAAAAGTACTCTATATGACACCATAATAATAGCTACATGTCATTATACACTTATCCAAACCCATGGTATGTACACACGAAAGGTGAACCATAATGTAAGCTATGGATTTTGAGTGATTATGATGTATTAATTCAGGTTCATCAATCATAACAGATGTACAGCTGTGAACCTAAAATTCCTCTAAAATATATTTTTTAATTTTATTTTTTCCTTTTATAAAATATTTATTACACTTTTTTAATTTAAATTATTTTATTGTTGTTCAATTACATTTGTCTGTATTTTCTCCCCACCCCTCCCCCTCACCCCCTCCAAACCCACCTATCTCCCTTGCTTCCACTCTCCCCCTTGGTTTTGTCCATGTGTCCTTTACAGTAATTCCTGAAAACTCTTCTTTCCACTGTCCTCCCCGCCCCTGGCTATTGTTAGATTGTTCTTGATTTCAATGACTCTGGTTATATTTTGTTTGCTTTTTTCTTTTGTTGATTATGTTCCAGTAAAAATATATTTTTAAATAAGGAAATTTGGATGTACATAGAAACACTAGGGTTGCACACACAGAGGAAAGGCCATGTGAGGACGTAGTGAGAAAACGGACATCTGCAAACCAAGAATAGAGGCCTCAGGAGAAACCTTATGTGTTGATACCCTGATCTGGGCTTCTCGCCTCCAGAACAGTAGAAAATAAGTTTGTTATTTAGGGGGAAAAAGCAACACTTGTATGGAAATTTACTCTTAGATTCCTATATTAGGAAAGAAAGGTCTCAAATTAGTAATCTAAATTTCTATCTTAAGAAAGGAGAAAAAGAAGTCCTGGCTGGGAGAGTCAGTTGGTTGGAGCAGCATCCTGTGCACCAAGAGGTTGTGGGTTTGATTCCCAGTCAGGACACATACCTAGATTGCAGGTTTGGTCCACAGTCAGGGCATGTATAAGAGGCAACTGATCGATGTTTCTTTCTCACAATGATGTCTCTCTCCCTCCCTCCCTTCCTCTCCCTCTAAATCAACAAATATATCCTCAGGTGAGGATTAAAAAAAGAAAGAAAAAGAAGAGAAAACTAAACACAAAGCAAGAAAAAGAAATGGAATTAAAAAATTTTATTGGAAATTAATGATATAAAAAACAGAGAAAATCAATGAAAATAGAAGTTGGTTCTTTGAAAAGATCAAATACCTTTAGTCTGACTGACCAAGAAAAAAGAGAAAAGTCAGAGGTTAAAAATTAGGAATGAAAGACTGAACATCACTAAGGACCTCACCCTAATAAAAAAGATACTTTGACTATTAACAACTTTATGCCAATCATTTACACAACTTAGGTGAATTGAAAAACTTTCAAGAAAGACTCAGCTTGCTCAAACTGACTCAAAAAGAAATAGAAAATCTAAACACACCTATAACAACAAAAGACATTGAATTAGTCATTAAAAGTATTTTCACAGAGAAAGTGCAGACCCCAGTGAAGTCACTGGTGATTTCTATTAAATATTTAAAGAAGAAATAAAACCAATCATTCACAAACTCTTCCAGAAACTGGAAGAAGAGAGAACATTTACCTAATGTAAAGTAGAGAGAATGCTAGCTAATTTTATGATGCTAATGTTCCCCTGATACCAAAGCTGGAAAAAGACACACCACAAGAAAACTACAGATGAATGTCCCTCATAAATACAGAATCAAAAATTTCCAACAAAATATTACAAACTGAATCCAACATATTAAAAATATTATAAGCCATGACAAAGTGGAAATTATACCAGGAATGGAAGGTTGATTTAACATCGAAATCCAACTAATATAAAATACCATAGTAATAGAATAAAAGACCAAAACCACATTCTCATTTTCAATACATGAAGAAACAATCATTTGAGAAAAATCTAGCACCCATTCCTGATAAATACTCTCAATAAATTATGAATGGAAAGGAAGTTCCTCCATCTTATACAAAAAAACCCTAAGAAAAATCTATGTATTTAATGGCAACACACTGAATGATTTACGGTAAAACATCATACTTAATGGTGAAATATTGAATGTTTTCCCCCCTAAGATTGGGAACAAGACAAGAATGTGTGTTCTTGCCACTTGTATTTGACAATTGGTTCTAACCAGTGCAATCACATAAGAAAAAAAAAAGCATCTAAACTAGAAAGGAAGAACTAAAACTATCTTTATTCTAAGACAACCTAACCTGTATACAGAACATCCTAAAGAATTCTCGCATAAAGGAGAAAAATAGATCTAAGTAAACAAGTTAAGCAAAGCCTGACAATAAGAGATCAATATATAAAACCAATTGTATTTTTAATACTAGCAATGCACAATACAAATATGAAATTAATATAATTCCATTCACAATTGCATCGAGAAGAATAAAATATTTAAGAATAAACTTAACAAAAGATTGCCAATCTTGTACACTGAAAACTACAAAACATCTTGAGAAAAATTAAATAAATGGGAAGATAATCTATGCTTATGAATAGGAAGACTCAGTATTGCTACAGTGGAAATTCTTCCCAAACTGATCTGTCGATTCAATGCTATTTCTATTAAAATTACAGCAGGCTTTATTGAGGAAATTATAAGCTGAGCCCAAAATTTACATAGAAATGCAAACACCCAGAATAGCCAAAACAATTTTGAAAAAAAAGGGTTGGAGGATTTATACTTTCCAATTTCAAAACTCATTATAAAGCTTTTGTAATCAAGTAGTGTAGTCCTAGTACAGGAAGAGATATATGAGTCAGTGAAACAGAATTAAAAGTCCAGAATAAACCCAGTTATTGTCAATTGATTCTTGACACAAGTGTCAAGAGCATTCAATAGATAAAGGATAGTCTTTTAAACAAGCAGTGCCAAAACAAGTTTAGCTCCACATTTCAAAAAGATGAATTTAGACCCCTACTTCATACCATACTAAAAAATTCACTCATTTTGAATCTTACGCCCAAATGTAAGACCAAAAACTGTAAAAACTTTAGAAGAAAATATAGGGAAAAAACTTTGTGACCTTGGGTTAGGGAAAGATATAACACCAAAAGCAAGATCCATATAAAATTGATAAATTTAATGTTAACAAAGTTCAAAACTTCAGTACATCAAAAGATCACACAACAAAAATGAAAAAGATAAGCTACAGACTAAAAGAAAATATTTGCAAATCACTTACTTGAGAAAGAATTTGTATTCAGAATATATTTACAACTCTTACAACTCAATAATAAGATAACTCAATTAAAAGGGCAAAAGATTTGAGTACACATTCACCAAAGAAAATGTAAGAATGGCTTATAAGCACATGAAAAGATGGTCAACATCATTGTTTTTAGTGAAGTGCTAATTAAAGCTCTATTAAGATTATTACTTCAAACTCACTAGAATGTCTATCTAAAAACAAAAAAACAGACTCATAGAAACAGAGACCAAAGGGATGGATGCTAGACGGGGGAGGGAGTGATGGGGTGAGTGGAAAGGGGAAGAGAAATGTAGTCAATACTATTGTGATAAGTTTACATGGTGATAGATGATTACTAGAATTAGTGGGGTGATCACATTGTAAGGTATAAAAATGTCTAAATACTATCTTGTACACCTGAAACTAATATAACCAATATAAGATTACCTACTAGCCCTGGCTTCTGTGGCTCAGTGATTGAGTGCTAGCCTGCAAACCAAAGGGTCGCAGGTTCAATTCCCAATCAGGGCACATGCCTGGGTTGCAGGCCAGGTCCCCAGTTGGGGGCATGTGAGAGGCAACTGCACATTGATGCTTCTCTCCTTCTCTTTCTCTCTCCCTACCCCTTTCTCTAAAAATAAATAAATAGTTAAAAAAACCTCAAAGTTCCTTTTAAAAGAGATTGTATACCAACTATACTTAAATAAAAATAAATTTAGAAAAGAAAGTCATTATAAAGTGTTTCCAAAGATATAGCAAAACAGAAACTCTTACATCACTGATGAAGATATAAAGTGGTATAGCTACTTTGGAAAATAGTTTGGCAGTTTGTTAAAAAGAAACATAAATTTACTATACAAACTCACAACTCTATTCACCTTCAAGATATCTCCCTAAAAGAAATGAAACCATTATTTATCATAGACAAAAATTAGAAACAATACAAATGTCCATCATTTGGTGAATGGAAAAGCAAAATGTGATATGTATTACATTCATACATTGGAACATTATTTATCAAAGAAAAAGAAAGAACTATTTTACATTCTATAACATGGATAAACCTGAAAACATGCTAAGTGAAAGAAGTGAGATATAAAAGAGTATGCATTGTATGTTTCCAGTTTTATGAAATGTCAGAAAATAAAAATTTATAAAGACAAAGCAGATTAGTGTTTCCTGGGCCTGGGAATGGCTACAGGAATTGACTGAAAACTAGCATGGGGGATCTCTTTGGAGTGATGAAAATGTATGTAAATTGGAGTGTGAAGATTGTTGTACAAATCGGTAAGTTTACTAAGAATCAGTGAATTGCAAAATGAACAGGGAGAAAGGGAGGAATAGGGGAAGGGAGAGAGGGAGGGAGGGGTACATTAATTCATGGTTAGAAAAGCATAGGGTCAAGTTGAGTATTTTAGTTTGAATTAAAAGGTCAAAAAATGTGACAGAGGGTAGTGATAAACTGTTTTCAAATCTTATTTATTATCTGTCTCTTTTACTAGGGTGTAAGAAGGGATATTTACTGTTTTATCTCCTAACACTATTACAGTACCTTTGGCACACACTAGGCAGTCAAATATTTGTGGAATGGAAGTTGAATAAAGTGAAGAAAGCCAAAAAGTTTTAATATCATTAAAAAATACAGAGGGTAATAAAAAAAAGAACCTCCCTTTCAGTTAGAAGTCCCAAGTTCCTGACATAGATTTACCACTTACTGCTGCATTTAGTAGTTTGCTTGACGTTTCCGATAGGTTTCCTCACCTGTATAACATTTACTTATTTAGCATTTTGGGGTCCAAAGATGAGTGTTAGGAAGTGCTATGTAAACTATATAATATACAAATATTGGATGACAATATTACTACCAATTACAAATGTAAGGCTCCTAAGGAAGTAACTATTTTATCACCAACCAGTGGCAGGGAATATGCACTGCCTTTAAAATAAAAAAAGATAAGTATACTATATTCTCATTTTTTTGGTAACAGTAGTATTGAGATACAGTTTACATATTATACAATTCACCAGGTTCATGTTTATTATTCAGTGGTTTTAAGTATATTCAGAGTTGTGCAACCATCACTCCATCACTGCACCAAATTTTAAAACATTTTCGCCAACTGAAAAAGAAATCTCATACCTCTCAGCAGTTACTGCTCATCCCCAAAATCACCCGTAGGGATAAAAATTAATCTACCTTCTGCTTATTAGACTTGCCCATTTTGGACATTTCACATAAAGAGAATTATACTGTATGTTTTTTTGCAACTGGTTTCTTTCATCTAGCATTATCTTATCAAGGCTCATCCATGTTGTAGCATATGTCAATACTCCATTTCTTCCTATGGACAAATAATATTCTATTGTATGGCTAGAACTCACTTTATTTATTCATTCATCAGCTGATGGACATTGGGGTGCTTCTGTTGTTTCTTTTTTGCTATTAGGGATAATACTGCTATGAATATTTGTATACAAGTTTTTGTGTGGACACGTGTTTCCATTTCTCATAGCCATAAACCTAGGAGTGGAATTGCTAGATTGTATTTAACTGTAATTCTATATTTAACTTTTTAAAAAAATGCCAAATTGTTTTCCAAAGTGGCTATACCATTTCATGTTCCTGCCAGCAGGGTGTGAGTCCAATTCTTCCACATCTTTGCCGAGAGTTGTTCTTTTCCTCTTTCATTATTATGGCATCCCAGTGGATGTGAAGCACTATTTCATTGTGATTTTGATTTGTGTTTCCTTGATGGTTGATGATACTGAGAATCTTTTCATGTTTAATTACATTTTATATTTCTTCTTTGGAAAATCCTTTGTCCAATAGATTCTTTAACTGATCCTTGTGTTGTCCTTTGTATGAAGTGAAACAAAACAAGTAAAATCCATGGTTCCAGGAAGTAGGTCTACACTGTGGCTCATAGTCTTTTTTTGTAATTAATAGACTTTATTTGTATCTTTTAGAGCAAATTTTCGGTTTACAGAAAATTGCATAGGTAGTACCAACAGTTCCTGCATACCCTATCATCCCCCTCCACACACACAATTTTCCCCATTATGAACATCTTGCCTTGGTGTGGCACATTTGTTACAATGAAAGAGCCAATAGTGATATGTTGTTATAACTCAAGTCTATGGTTTACATTAAGATTTACTCTTTGTGTTCCAAGGCTGTATGGATTTTGATAAATGCATAATATCATGTATCCATCATTACAGTATGATGCAGAATAAGTTCCCCCTCCAGAATCTTATATTCCATCTATTCATCCTTTTCTCCATCCCCTGAACTTCTGGAAACCACTGATCTGTTCACTCTCTATAGCTCTACCTTTGCCAGAATGTCATGTAGTTGGAATTGTGGCTCACAGTGTTTTAAATGAGCCATGGAGTTGGTCTCACATGCTGTGAACAGTCACTGGTGGTACATGCCCTGTACCCATAGCCAAAAAATGACCAGAGCAGGTCTTCTCTCCCCCATGACCACCTAATATGAACAGATAAGTCACTCGTGTGTCAATGAGTCAGAACAACAGACTCCACTTTAGCTTTCACAAGTTACAGAAGGGATTTAAAGTGTTTAAGAAAAGCAGGCAAGAAGAGATAGATTGGACCATGTCAGTTAGATTGTTCTATTTTGTAGTATCCTGACCTAAACAAAGATAAGTGTTTAAGAAATGAGTAGAAGGTGATAATTATTTATTCTGTTTCTTAAAGAATCAGCTACACCTCAAAGTGGATCATACCAGGGATAACAAAAAATAAATGATTTTGGTCCTACCAATGATTCATCCCACATCCACACATGTAACTGCTATCCCATAAATTCTTTCTCCAGCTACCCAACTGTAACAACAGACATTTAAACACTGTAAACTGTAACACTAAACCATGTTCATGAGATAACATGATTCTCCACTATGACAATGAACAGAAATAAAGAATTGATATAATTTAAAGTTCACTACATTCCTTAATAATTAAACAACATAATTAAGTACTTACAAATGTAAGCTATGAACTTATCAACACTTTTGTGCATTATTTATTTTTTATCCTACATTATTTGTTGGTGTAACAACTTCTCTGATTTATTCTACATCCCTTTCTAACTCTAAAGACTTCTTTGAATTTGAATATATGAGGGTTTAACCATTCAATAGTTTTAACTTTATCCTGCTTTTACCTTTAGATAATAAGCTCCTACAGCATACGAATTCTTTGTTGTGTGTATCTACTCTCCACCACAATCTGTTCTACCAAAAAATACCACAGTGGACAGAGAAGGACTTCAAGGATGTCCTACAGTTCCTACTCCGCCACTTGGCATATTTTGCATAGCAGGTGCTCAGTAGTACACACATATTAAATACAGGAGTGAATAAATGGCATGAAAGTGTATATGTGGATGGGTATATGCGGAGAAAGAATTGTTAAGGTAAAGGTGATGAAAGGGAGATGAGGACAGGCAGAGAAAAGGAGAAAATTAGGCAGGTAAAGAAACTATTAATACATATGGCTTTTCATCATCCTCTCTCCTCTTTCCTGCTCCTTTCTTTCCCTAACTATCAAAACTCTATCCTATGAAGATATAGTTCTCTAAAGCTCTGGGCTTTGACTTTGTCTCATAAACAATTGGCAACATGTTTGAAGACAGTGGCTCAACCCTATGTATGGCCTTCCCAAGGTTGTAACTGTTATATGTACACAAATATATACAACTGAAATGTATAAATGGCTATACATAAGTACATCATACATTAATCCACATAATCACAGACTAAAAGTTTAATAATTACTGAGTGAATAAATGACTAAATAAAGTTGGACTTCCAGAATCATTATCTCTAAGGAGCTAAATTTTGTAAGATCAGAAATTTGATTTTATGAACTCATTCAGTAGACACCAGATTCCAGGGAACTGAATCATATAACTAAAATCATAAAAGAATAATTGATAAGTGTATAGGTCAGAAAAATATATGACACTAAGTAATTATAGTAGCTTTTATTTGCTCACAGGAGTGGTCAGATTTATTTAAAGAATACACTTAATTTGGGGAGCAATATATAATGTAGAGCTCAGTGAGAGATGCTGCATTATTTTCATTAAGAATAACCTAAACAACAAACACCACGTCCCAGGAGCAATGTTGGACCAAAGCATACTCCCAGTGTTTGATTACTAGCTTCCAAATTCCCCCAGTTCTTTCTTAATTTTGATTCGCCAATGATTAATAGAAATGCATATAATTACAATCCTCACCCAGCATTAAGCAAATACAATGTTTACAATTAAGGACTCTTAAGTAAATATTTTATATCTTCAGAATGTAGTTAAAAATCTTGTATTGAAAAGTCATTCTTTCACAGATTTTGACACCTAAGCTTTTGTAATTTTTACCTCCTGCTACAGGGATATCTTGCTCTTGTGGTCTACAGTGCACGCTATATACTGATTTTTCAAAAAAAGGGAAAAACAGTAAGTTAGCCACTTGAAGTTTTGCTATCTTTCAGAGAAATAACCAAAGAAATGTCTACTTTAGCTTTTCCAGTGCTGGATTTGCCCTCAAGATAAAGTATTTGTTAAGAGGATATGGGTATATGGGAGGATGAGTGATAAAAGGACTGGCCAGTTCTATTGTCCCTCCCTAAATTTGGGCATGATGGTTAAACTATTACCTCTATCCAAAAAAAGACAAGGTTACAAAGAAGAAAACAGATAAATTTTGGAGAGACAAGTCTAGGCCAGGAGGATGACAATGCAGATAATTTTTGAGACAGAAGTCTGAATGTAAAACACAACAGTTGTGAGCAGAATACACAAGATATCTCAAGAGATATAATTCTAGCACAAGAAAAACTATCAGTAGTTTTGGTGACTGCTGGGGTAGGGAGTATAAAGGGACTAAATAGTAATGGAAAAATATAATAAAGATAAGAAAATAAAACGAATTAGAAGAAGCAGTAAAATAAATCTTCCTCAAACCCTAAAAGGTATATTGAGTTTGGCAAACTATTTATTAGTCATATCAAAAAAATAGAAATGCAGTTTTTAAAATAAAAGGAAAGGGAGTTGGGGGAGGACCAAGTCTAGTCTTGGTTAGAGACTCAAAATAATCTATGTCTACCTAGATAGAGATGTTTATAAAGATTACCACATATTTTCCACTTTATTGAATTTTAAAATTCATAGATTTGCTTATTCTCCTATCCATTCTTATCTATATACTTATTTATTTTCTTATCTGTCTTTGTGCCTTTTTTGCTCCTCCTAAATGATTCTTTGTTTTTGTTAAACACTTAAGAGGCATTTAGAAAGGTGATGGTGGGAATCATTAATTGTGTGGCTAAAGTGACTAAGTAACATTTTAAAATGTAATTAGCTGCATGTCCTAAGTAGTATAATTTGGGGGAAGAAGGTGGATGGGAAAGGAGGCCCTCGGTTGTCTGGAATAGATGGGTACATGTCAAAAGATGCATATACTCTCTTTACCTACCTGCCCCTACCACCAAATCATGGCAGTTATCCTAAGTAAATATTTCTTTGTTTTAGCAAGCTCCCCCAAACCCTAGAGGGATTATGGCCATCAATCCCTTGTAAGTTTTAACTTACTTACAAGTTTTAACTGCTTTGGATTTATCTACAACTAGCTGAGATTTTTTAGAAACCCATTTTATTTAGGTAGCACAGTATTTTAAAAAGACAAGTAAATAAAGCTTTATTTAAGCAGAGTATGCATTCTACAGCTCACCACTCCTTATTGTTCTACTGTCCTAGGACAGGCCCTACCACTCCTTACTGTCATATACTCGCCCGTTTTAAGTATTGTTTGTAATTGGTCCTTCATGAACGTTGTAATGAGCTGTTTGGGAAATGCACTGTTTAAAGAATAGTTTGCTCTTGGGAAGAGAGTTAAGCTGTGTGGAGTCTGATATTGCAGCAGGGTAAGGTTAGGTGAGTAGTCATGAGTAGACGTCATAAAATACCGAAGGATGTCAAGGAGTATGAAATAGAATATGGGACAGAGAGAGAACAGTGAAGGATTTTGCCTACTACCTAATAATTTCCTAGTTAAAGCTGATCACATCACTCTTGCTTTTGTCACAGAATGTATGATAGATACCCAGACAGGTTGGGGAGATGAGAAGCCTTCAGCTACCCCAGTATTTCACCCAGCCACAAAAGCATCTTCAGTTCAGTTCAATGGGTCTCCATCTGGCCCCTAAGTCTCCCCAAATTTCTCCTACTCCAGGGCAGGAAGAGAGAAAAGAAGAGTAAGAGAGCTACATTCCAGTTAATGGTGACAGATAAGAAAACAAAGCACATTCTTAGAAGGCCCTCATTCCTTCTTATCTTATTATGAGGACTTCAACTTCTGGTGTACAATAAGTTCAGATGTGCATATGTATGTGTGCACACTCCAGACACATACAGGTTAGCTAAGGATATATGAGGCATTGACGAAAGTGCTGATATCAATTTGTTTTAGTAATTTTAAGAGAAGTCTTCGTTTGTTTGACTCAATTGTCTCATTCTAAGGTTTATCAAAATGTCTTTTAATTAGAGAATCGGAATATTTTCAAGTTGATACTATCCACAATTTTAGCTAAAACCCATATTAATTGCCTCAATAATATTAGAGTCATGGAATCTACAGAATATCATCTGTATCTCACACATACATATATATATCATTAGAAAGAATAGTGGAATTTAGGCAATATTTCTCTAAAGTCTGTTCCATGGAATATTATTGCATGGGATGATAAGAAGTCACACACACACACACACACACACACACACACTTCAGTGACTAAATAAGAATGAGCCCTGTGAAAAATGAAAACGTGGGTCCTTTTATTTAAAAATTAAAAATTTCAAGATAGCAAGGGCACAGCGTTGAACCAAGCACAGGTCTCTTCTCAGCACGGGCCTGTGAGGCTGTACAAGGCTGCGCAGCCCTGAGAGAAATCCTAGTTAGATGGTTTAAGAAATGCTGGGCTAAACATGTTATACAGTTTCATTGCAGCAGGACTTCTCAGAGCCTTTTATATGCTAATGCGAATTGTGAACCTCCAAGGGGTGCATATGGTAGCAAAGTCCCCAAACATATGTGACCAAGCTTTTTTGAATTATTATAAACGTCATCTTGTAGGACCAATGTGCCACACACTGTAAAACGCAGCACTGGCTGTACAGACTGGTTGCATTTGGTTTAGCATTAATTTGTTAGTTACAAATCACATGTAACATTTTCTTCGTATTGGGAATTAGGTAAGTTGAGATAACTATAACTACAGATGCAAATGGTATGTATTCACTAAATCTACTGCCCTTCACTATTTGATCTTTTACCATTTGAAAAACCAACTCAGTGGCCAAACACCCAAGGTGTTTTCTGAGTACTCTAGACCACTCTAGACCACTTTCAGACCACTCTAGAGGTGGTCTGATTGTGACTATATCCCACACTAGCATCTTTCCCTTTATCTGGTCAATTAGAGGAAATAACATCTTACTTACCATTACCCAGTTCCCAAGAAATGTTGTACTTTTTGCTGGCACTGTACTTCAACAGACTCAAGGCACTAGAACTGTTCCAGGAGTTATTAGGATTGCGACGCAGTGCATTTAGAGCAAATATCAGGTGGAGTCCAGAGCAATCAGCAAAGTTGTAAAGTTTGTCTAGAGACCTGGCTGGGAAGAAGCAGAGAAAGGCTTGTAACTTTCAAACCAACATTCCAACAAAAGGAAAATATTAGCTACTACAAAAAGCCTTTCTATGAGCTTCCTAATAGGAATTACACAGAGGGGTTTCTCAAAGCGGCCATTACCTTTTCGTTCAGGGTATATTTCAAGGTGACCATGGACAGCAGCATACACAACTGCAGACAGAGGCTGCAAAGCAGCAGCAATTCTAGTCCACAGTGTGTTTTATTTGATAACCAAACCCTGAGTTGCTAACATTTAAAATGGAATGATATCATAAAGTAGCTAGATTTCTAGCTTTTTACAAAAGATCTGACACCGTTAGGTCTATATTCCTTTATGAAATGATAGGAACAGTGTCAGAAGACAAGACCAGGAAAGGGCTGGCTGCTGAGTCTTGGAAAATAGCTCAGCCTAGCAGCACTTTTTAAAAAATCACCCAATTCCACATTTTTAGTATCTCTAAGAATGGAAGTCCCATAACCATTAGTAGAGATATGCTCATTGTCAGGCTGATCCCAAATACTACAGACTCCACTCGCTGTGTGTCCCATACACATCCCTTTTCTTCATTTCTGCTACCACCATTCTTGTTCTGGCTCTCATTTCCACTTGCATAAATTGCCACAATATCTGTACTTGCATGTCTACACCTAGATTCCTCCCATCCTGCCGGATTCATCTTTCTTCAATCAATTTCATCAGTTTCATTCACCCCCTCAAAACCTTACTGGATATTCAAGACTATTTTCTTCCATAATTCCTCTCTCCCAAATTCAGGCCTCTATGGTGTCAATGAGTTTTTTGTTGGTGCCAGCCAGTTCTACTTAATAGAGAATCTCCTACCCCACTGGCCTTTGCTCTAATTATCCTCCTCATTTGGCATGCCCTCTTTCCTCTTTTAAACATATCCAGATCTTACTTGTCCCTTAGGCAGTATTTCCCAAGGTATGAGCAACATGAATTTGAGTGGTATTCAGATGGAAAACATATAGGCTAATAATTATGCACAGAGGTTCGCATTATTCAAGTCCTTAGAACAGGATTTCTCAAACGGGGTTCTGTGGGACACTAGGGGGTAGATCCATAAGATGTCTCTGGGATGCTCTACAAAAGATGATGCAGAGTGACCAAGGTGCCCATTAGTAATTATTACAGGGCTTTTGGTCCTAGAAAGTGGGACCATGATCATTTGGATGAGTCCATTATCTGTTTTTAAAGTGGGATATAGAGGGGCTGCCATTTTCATCATATTGATATGAGAAAGTGTTTTTAAAAAAGAATCAGGAACATGAACTCTATAAATAAACTCTATTTTTAGTTTCAAAATAACAATTAAAATTAAAATTCATTTATATGTCTAGTAAAATCATCATGAAACCAACACTTGTATATTAATTTTATAATTATCTATGTGAGTCTGACCATGCCACTCAGTAAAAAATAATTTCTTTCAAAGTTTTATATAAAATGTTGTCTTGGAGGACTATACTTTCAGGGATTATTTCAACAGTTTGTTAAAATGTTGTCTTGGGCAATTTTATTCATATTGCTTTGACATACAGTTTTAGTAACTTTATTGTTCAACATTGTTAATTTATATTCATATTGAAAACAACACTAATTAAATTCAGAAACTTTCTTTAAATAAACTAACAAGCCTACCTTTAGAAAAATGATATCTTATTTTGGCTTGAATCAGTTACTTAACAAAAACATATTATGTTTGCCTCATAAAAAGGAAAGAAAAGGATTAATTTCAAGAAACAAAGTTAACTACTTGTTTTTGTTTTCTTTTCGAGAAATATTGTCTAGAGCGTCACTTTTCGTTTTAAATAGGAAAGGAAAACCTATCTTTGAATTTACCATATACCATATACTATACTTCAATAGCATTTGTATAATAGAAATACGTGATAAGACTTTCATCCCTACTTGGGTAAGGTATCAAAAAAGTTAAGTAATAAATTTTAAAAAGGAAAACCTGAAGTTTCTTTTATCTATCATACTGACCTACATTATAGTTGGTATCCTTTGTGGAGAGGGGGGAACCTACAAAAGGACAGGCTAAGAAGTTTGTGAAACTAAACAGATCCTCAAAAAAATAATCACTCTGTTTAAAAGATTACTGGCAATTATTATTGGATTACAATAATTACAACTAAATTATCAAACTGACATACTATAAGCTTCAGATAAAATTTTTATCCAGAGATTAGCTGAGACTTGAGAAATACTTCAAGTGTTTCTCCAGTATAAAAATTTGAGAAGGCTGTTCTAGAGAAAATAAAAGTCATCCTAACACCAAAATATTCACTGTTGAATTGAGAACTGACTTAAATAATCCTTCCACTTTACAATACCCTCACTAATCAAATCAATGATGCTTTCCATTTGTTCAATATAATGCAAAATCAGTATAACTCTATTGGAAAGCCAAGTTACAAATCTGAGCAGAACAAGCAGAATTTCATGAGATTAAAAAAAGTCTGACAACTGCTCACATACCATGAAAATCCAGTAACAAGGATTTAAAAAAATTACTTAACCAAACAAGAGAAAACTCACAAGGATGATAACTAAATAGGATGCTCATAAAATAATTTGAATATTAAAAGGTCAAGAGAGGTCTATTTTGAAGTCTTTTAATATTTATGATTATGCCACTAAAGTTAAATTATTTTATCAAAAACACTAACTATTCAATTAAATAATATTTTGTTCATTCAAATTGTTCAGTTGCAAACAGCATATAATATTAAGTATACAATGAAATATTTTTTTCATAATTTTTAGTTTCATATGCAAACTAAAACCATAACCAAACTTTTACATCTAAAGTTAATATAAATGACTGGTACTCTTTTTAGGTAGATTGATTCCCTTTATGTGGTCTTTCTGTCAATAACATTGTTTTGTTAGGTGTTATTTTATTAGAACATTGATGAGATGCCTTAGCTATTTAACTCTTGCTTATATAAATTAGTCTACGGTAAGACTGGTTTCATTATACATAGTTTCTCTTCAAGTCACAGACCCTATCAACGAATAAGTGAGGATGTACTATAATTATCTCCATACGATGAGGATTTCCTTTGTTTGTTTCATGTAGATTAGAAAAACAAATATATAGCAAACACAAAAGCACATTAAACCTGTGATTTGCTGGACTGAGACAAGGAAGTCCAACCCACAGCCCACAGGCTGCATGCGGGCCCGGGATGGATATGAATGCAGCCCAAGACAAAAATCATAAATTTACTTAAAACCTTTTTTTTTTTTTTTGCTCATCAGTTTTCATTAGTGTTTGTGTATTAAATTTGTGGCCCAAGACAACTCTTCTTCTTCCAGTGTGGCCCAGAAATGCCAAACAGTTGGACATCCCTGATTTAGACAAGGTAGAATGTTATGGAGTGCAGCCAGGGACCCCCAAATGAAGGATTTGAAATGGGGTCCAGAACTCAGGGTATCCAGGAAATATAAAAATATAGGATATCCCCATCCCCACAAGTCTGCACCAGGGGATGGGACACATGAAGCAGGGCCACTGAAAGTTATTTTACATATCAACAGTTGGCCAGCTTCATACATGGTATGCAAAAATGGTTATTTTACACAGCTTCATGGATATGTTAAGTAGCTATAGTCATGCTTTGAGCCAGGGAGATAGGAGTGATGTAACTGGGAGGCAGCTCCCCTTGGCTATAGCACCTGCATGAGAGCTTGGAGGTGGTTCCACCCTCGCCATGGGTCCCTGCCTGCTGGGACTAACTTATGGCAGTCCAGAAATGTTGAAAACTGGGAGTGCTAGCAGGTGTAGCCAATTGCCGGAGGAGTCAGAAATGGTGTTACAGAGGAGGTTCCAGGCTGGGATTTAAAACAAAAGGTGGGCCACCATGAGGGAGGGTGAGATAATGCAGGACTAGATACAAGGGACAATGTAGGACAATGAGAGAGGACAATGTAAAACCTTGCAGGGAAGGAAAAGGGTGAAAGGAGTCTTGCTAGTGGGACATAAGAAGGTGCCACATGGTTTTGGATTAAGAACTGGAGATCACAGTGACTCAGCTAATGGTGCTGGGGACTGAGGAAAACCTGCCTAGCCAAGTGCAGATTACTGAGAGGAACCAGGAGGAGTGAGCTGCGGACTTCTGTTCTTTTTCTTCTGGAAGACGGTGCATCTGATTGGCAGGTTCTGAGACTGGCTTGCCAGGGCAAAGGGGGAAGGAAGGACTGTGTGTGTTTGTAGGTGTTTTAAGGGACTTAGGGATTTTTAATGGCAACATTCAGTCATTACCCTAAATCTGTATAACTTTTGAATACATATTCCCTTTCCTTTTTACCAAACTCTGGCATTGAGAGCCACAATTCCTAAGGGCGACAAACAAAGAACTATAGTACAGAGAAAACCCCCATGGGTCCATTCTGAAACAAAAATATATTTACAAAAAAAGACTGTCAATGTAAAGTGTGAAGAAATAATATAAATGGTTTTCTTAACATAGCAAAAATGAGAACTAGAGTTCTAGAAATTTTGGAAATACTTTGCTAAGGATAAATTGAGGTCTTGCCTTCTTCATGGAGTTGTTCCTAAACATGTCAACCTCCCCACAGTGACTTCAACCTTCTCTAAAGTCAGGATCTATACAATTTATTGGAATCTGAGTGCCTGGTGACATCTCCTGTGACACTGTCATACCTTGAGATTTACCTCTTAATGTAGTCACTTTCCCTGAGTGCACAGCTTGTTTCCCAGTTCCACTGTTAAGTTCCTTAAGGCTGATTCTGTATCTCATGATATCCTTTACAACATCTATCAGAGAGAAATTTCCTGCCTTAATGTCATGCTGAAGAGTTCTAACAACCCAAATCCTTTTAGTTAAAAATAAGTGGTCAAGTAAGAAATTGAAAGGTCCCAAAGAGATCTAATAGTATTGCTAGCTCAAGAGATGTACTGTAGCGTTTATTAGAAAACTGCATATGTTTGAACAGAGAACATTTAGTAGATGCTCAACAAATGTATCTTTGTTGCAACATTTACTGTCAGGTCCCATCTTTAAGCAAGCAGATACTTAAAGATGACTTTCTACTCTCTCCACCAGAGGGTGCCAATGCCTCTATGTCCCGTAGTCAGGCTCCCGGGCATTTCATTTGAATATGATTTTAAGGAGCCTTGTCTAGTGAGCAGCCGAAGATGAAGAGCTGATGCTTGAGACATAGGAGAGAATAGGCCTGAGAGTCATGTACAGGGTGGGGCAAAGGTGGGTTCACAGCTGTGAGTACGTGAAACACAGAGGTTATTCTTGTGTTATTATTTATTAATTAATGTATTAGTTTCCATACAAACAACTGTAAACCTACTTTTGCCCCACCCTGTACAGTATATTGTGCTGACAGTTGATGCTGTAAAGATTCTTGAGGCATCTGAAGGACAAACCTTAAGAAATGTCTACAAATAAATGTCAGGAAAAATGAAAAGAGGTTACAGAGAAGGAGAACATAGAAATGTAGTCTTAAAGAAAAGAGTTTCAAGGAGATGCTGGTCAATGAAAGCAGGCATTAGTGAGAAATTGAGGTGGAAAAGGTCAAAGAAAAAAGCCATTACAGTTAATAAAAAAGTGAGTTTAGAAACCAGATTTAGGGTGGGGGTGTGAACTTAGACAATGAGTGGTAGAGGGAAAAAAACCAGACCCTGGTACATTCAACTTAACTCGTTGAAGTTCTGCAATAACAGGAAGAAAAGAAACAAAATAGTTGTAAGAGAAACACCAAAGATAAATTTTCAAAAAATCAAGATCTGCCCTGGTTGGATAGCTAAATTGGTTAAGAGTCTTGTCCCAACACCTCAAGGTTGCAGATTTAATCTGTGGTCAGGGCACATGCAAGAATCAACTAATGAAAGCGTAAATGGCTGGAACAACAAACTGGTTGGTCTCTCTCTCTCTCTCTCTCTCTCTCTCTCTCTCTCTCTCTCTCTCTCTCTCTCTCCCTTCCTCTTTCTCTCTAAAATCAACAAATAAAAAAATCAAGATCCAAAACCTTGTTTTGTCAAAAAAAAATTTCTTCAATGAGACTAATCTCAGCTTTATAGTATGAATAGATAATATTACTGAATTCACACTAAGATGTGAATGACAGTTATGTTCTTTAGTTTCCTAACTACCTGGCACTTTAAAAACAAAATAGATAAGCAACAAGCCAACAGACAAAAAAAAAAAAGGACTCTCCTTAATTTAAACACTTAGTGTCTAGAATTTCTAGGGGAATTCATTCATTTACAACAAATATTTACTAAGCACCTACTACCATGCCAGGCAATATTATACACTCCAGGATTATAGCAATGAACAAAATGGAAAGCAGATTCTAGCCCCACGGAGTTTACGTTTAGTGTAACTGGTGGGGGCCAATGGGGGAAGTAAAGCAGGGTAGAGAAAATAGAACCAGTGGTTGTGGTATGCTCTTTTAAATAAGCTTCACTGATAAGGTAACATTTGAGCAGAGGGAGGTAGAGAGAAATCAATGGACAACCATGGAAAATATCCAGGTACAGGGTACACAGTAAAGGCAAAGTCCCAGGACAGACCTGAGACTGGTGAATGTGAAGAACAGCAATGGGGCCAGTGTGGCTGCCCCAGAACGAGAGCAGTTGGGAGAGCAGTTGGAAGATGAGGTCAGAGTGGTGGCAGGGCCCCCCAGATTACATAGGGCCTTACTGGCCACTGTATGTACTTTGGCTTTTACCCTGAATTTCATAGGAAACCACTGGATGTTTTTTTAATATGACCCAATTCACTTTTTAAAAGCATCCCTCTGGCTACTAAGCTAAAAAGAGACTGAAGGGAAATAGAGGGCAAAGGTGAAAGCAAGGAAAGTAGGTAGAAGTCTATAGTAATAATTCAGGCAAAGGATCATAAGAATGTGGACCAGGATAGTAGCAGCAGAGTGGTGGATTGGCTGGGTTTCTAGGATGTTTAAAAGGTAGAGTTGATAGGATTTGGTGAAGGATTGGATGTGGGCAGAAAAAAAAAGGCAAAGTTTTTAGTTTGAGCAACAGAAAGATGAATTCGATGTTGAAGAATGAAGCATGGGAAAATGGGGAAAGGGAGGAGGGGAAGGCAAAGATCAGAATTCGATTTGGGGCATGGTAAGCTTGAAATGACATACAAGACACATAAGCACAGAATCTGAATGGACAGAATATATATATGCAGAGTCAGGGGAGTGCTATCATCTGATATAATTCCGGTAAAACATTTTGAAAGGCAGGGAGAGACACGGAGCTGTAAAGGAGGGAGAGTGGAACTGCCACAGGATTTTCTTGTGGTTTACAGATACCAATGTGCTCAAGGCAGCCTATCCAGCCCTTCCTGCTGCTCCCTTTGCTGCCTAGCACCTACACGTTTTTGATTCTCATTTCCTTTGACTCCTTCTCCAGGATTAGCATCTCCCTCTTTCATCCTATTTTTGTATATTTCCCCCAAAGTAATGATTACCCTGCCCCTCATTTTTTAATGGGGACCATTGACATTTTCTTAATCTTACCTAAAGTGCTATACAAAAAAGCTTATAGACATGGCCTGATCCCTCACTTTCCAAACTGATAGCTCCTCTAAGTTCCTCTTCTTTTGAAATTATGGCATCAGTAAGTGTCACTTGGGCATTAAATAGTGATTTGTTGAATAATTTTGGCTCATACTTATGCTTCCCCAGGGTTCTATCAAGGTAAGTCATTAAAACATTTTCATAACTGGATACCCAGGAAGTCATCCCATTATTCGGTTTCCCCCAAACCAGCCCCTTTCCATTACATTTTGCTCCCTTGGGTTGGGGGCTGGGGCAGCTGTCTCAGAAGACTGAGACCACAAGCTTAACTGAACTCTGCTCAAGTATGACTAATCTCTACATTTTGTTGTTCATGTGATTTATAATTTGTTGATATTGTCATGTGTTCACAGTTAGAATAAAGTCAGTGCTAATTTCCTTATTTAGAGTCACCAGTAGTGTCCTCCAAGAACTAAGGGTAAGGATCATGTGTCCTTAGCCACACAGTGAAAAAGTACTTTCTTTGGGGGAAAAAATAACAATAGTCACAAGGGTCATATGTAGCCTTTTTTTTTTTTTTTGCCAGTTTAGAAATCAATCAAATCAGACTGAATCCCTAAAACAAATACACCATGTTTTCTGTGTGATACCTGCTTATCCTTGGTCAAGAGTTTCTAAAATAGTGGTCTGATCAACTCTGGGCCACATTAGAGCTCCCCATTATTCCTTGACAACCACATTATTCCATGGCTCCATTATTTTGAGCTTTTAACCTTTGCCCAGGAAATCCTTCTTCTTCTTTTCTTCATTCCTCACAGCCTAGATCAGTGGCCTTCTCTATGATGTCTTCAATGACCTCTTAAGGTAAAGACATTGGGGATCTCCCTCCTCTGGTCTGTCTCAGCTATTAATCAACTCCTGTAACAGCAACAGCCAACCAGGCTATCATTGTTCAGCTCTGCCTCCTGCTCTCATGGCAGACTGGAACAATTGCCAAAGAGAAGGTACCATGTCTGCTTTTTTAGCATTCATTTCAGTGTTTGGTACACAATAAGCTTTGAGAAATGCTTAACTCTTCAGGTGTTATTTAGGCCCATTCATTGCCACTTATAATCTGTCTGCACCCTAAACATTTACCCTCAATTAACATTACTTATTGTAGCAAATTCCCTATAGATTATGTTTATTACTCGATGCTGTTACATACATTCAAATAATATCCTCATTGCGTTAAGTGTTCAGTTTAGAGTGAATAATACAGGGGAGAGATAAGTTACTATCCAATAGAGACTGAAAAAACAGAGGAATATCTAGTGGAAGCCAGAAAAGAAATGTAAGAGTGAAATAGAGTAAAGTTAACTCTGAACCAACTCTACCTCTTATAATTCAGAGAGAAATGATCATCAGTTAGTGGGGAACCATTTGAATTACTGACTACAACCAATAAGGGGAGGGACATTTTAATTGTAGCTATTAACAAGAACAGTTTAAAAATTGCCTAGGAGGAAAACACAGCCATTTTGCAAAGAGTGAAGATATCTCTAAGCTAAGAACACATTTTAATATAAAAAGAAATATCTCCAGTTTAGTCAGGGCAATGAAACTTTAACTAGGTTATAAAGAAATCAGCATAAATGTCTACAATTTGACTAAAGCTGCTGAAGGATAATGAGACTTGAGAAATGTCTATGGATAAAAATTACAACACTATTAGAAGACTCTGGGCTAGAGACTAATGACTTCATTAATCAATGTAACTAGATTAAAGGAAAAACCAAATGCCAGTGAGTATAGTGGGACCTCTGGATCCCATCAGAAGTCCATCTTAATGGTGACAGGAAAAGAGTAAAAGAGATAATGACATTAGCAAACAGGCCAGGACGGTTTTCAAGAAATGTGCCCTTAAGAAAATAATTTAAAAGATGCAAACAGTATTCTAGAAGATAGTTTGGAAATATCTATAAAAATTTTAAATGCTCATTTCCTTAGACTAAGGAAACCCACTGATAGACATTTTTTTCTATGTATACATTTTAAAAATCTCTATAAGATATATGTACAAATATTATCACTGCAATACCCTTTTTAACAGCCAATAACTGAAAGCAATCCAAATGGCTATCAAATGGGGATTGGTTAAAGAAATGATAAAGAATCTATAATACAGAAAGAGATTCCAATAATAAAAGAGAGAAGCTGGAATAAACCCTGTGGAACTGGATTAGAATTGGAGGTATTAATATAACTCACATTTTAAAATTTAGGTACAGATGGATGGATATAGAAATATACTTGTATATATGGGTGATATACACATCTATAGATATAAATATAATACTATCTACTGAGCAGGCCTGGAAGTAATGGCATTCCAGTATCAATGAGCACCTAGATCTTGGTGTCTAAATACCAATATTTAATAAAAAGAATCAGCATTCTTTGGAGAAATGGTTGATGCCACAAGTAGATCGGAAAAAACACAGGATGAGCCCAGAACATCTGGTACCAAAAAGTAAGGAAGTTCTCAAAAAATTATAGAGGCATGTCAGGAGGACATAGGAGCCAACCTGAAGGAACTCCCAATAGCTAAAGCTGAGACAATTTGAACAACAAAACAAAGCACTGGATTATAAACCACAGAATAAAATAAATACCCAAAAGTCATCTTGTATAAACAAATAATTGCCTAAATAAATCAAAGGGAGAGAAGAAATAGCCTGTTCCTCACCGAATAACAATTTGTAAATGTAGAAGAATAGACATAGAAAATTGCCATTAGGCAACACCTCAGTAGTAATTGTAGTCAAGACCACTGATGGATTCTAAAATTATTATGTGAGAGTATGATAACAGAAAAAGATATTTGGATCACCTCAAATTATCTCCCAAAAGATATTCATTAGTTACAAAGACAAAAACAGAAACTTTACCAAGAAGAAAACTGGTAGGCACCATTTTATCCTTGTTATCAAAATTAACCTTAGTTTTACTTAGCATGACATTCTCAAGATCCATCCATGTGTGGGGGTAATAAAGGTCAACGGGAGTCAAAGGGCAATGCAAGAAGATTTGACTTCGGATGATGAGCACAAAATGTAATATACCGATGAAGTAGTATCACAGAATTGTACAGTTGAGACCTACATAATATTATTAACCAATGTCACCCCAGTAAATTTAATTTAAAAAAATTAATTAACCTTAGTAGACATATTAACAGAAGGTACCTGATATAAAGCCCTGAAAAAGGTACAGCATCATTTTTGTGGTATTTTGATGGAGTATGTAAAACTTCAATTTAATTATTAGAAAACATCAGACAAACTCAATTTAAGGGACAGTCTATAAAATAACTGGTCTGGACCCTTCAAAAGTATCCAGGTCATGAAAAGGAGTAAAAGACTTAGGAACAATCACAGATTGAAGGAAACGTGACAATTAAATGCAATCAATGTAGTATACTACATGGAACCTTAGAACAGAAAAAGGACAACAGTGGGAAAATTGGCCAGATTTTAAAAAGCCCTGTTGGTTAATAGTATACTATCAATGTTAATTTTCTTTTAAAAATAATTTTATTTTTAATGTTTATGCTATTACAGTTGTCCCCACTTTTTCTCCCTTGGCCCACCTGCACATGGCCCCACCCCTGCCCCTCCCTCAGTCAATCCCCATACTGTTGTACAAGTCCATGGGTCATGCACAAATGTTCTTTGGCTACCACCTTCACCATCTTTCATCCAGTCTCTCCCACCCCTCTGGCAGTCTGTTTCATGTATCCATGAAACATGGATACCATGCTTGTATCCATGCTTCTGCTTCTATTTTGTTCGTTAGTTGATGTGTTCATTAGATTCCACATTTAAGTGAAGCCATGTGGTATTTGTCTTTCTCTGATGGGCTTATTTCACTTAGCATAATATTCTCCAGGTTCATCCATGATTGTATAAATGCACCACAGCTTTTTTATCCACTCATCTACTGATGGGCACTTATACTGTTTCCAATCTTGCCTATTGTAAATAGTGCTGCTAGAAATACAAGGTTGCATATATGTTTTTTGTATTGGTGTTTCATGATTCTTAGGATATATTACCAGAAGTGAAATCACTGGGTCAAAAAAGAGTCCCATTCTAATTTTGTCAAGATTCTCCGCACTGTTTTCCACATTGGCCACACCAGCTGGCATTACCACCAGTAATGCACTAGGGTTCCCTTTTCTGCACATCTTCACTAACACTTGCTGTGTGTTGATTTATTGATGGTAGCCATTCTGACAGATGTGAAGTAATACCTTATTGTAGTTTTAACTTGCATCTCTCTGGTGATTAGTGATGTTGAGCATTTTTTCATATGTCTATGGGTCATCTGTATATCTCCCTTGAAGATGTGTCTATTTAGGAGCTTTGCCCATTTTTTAATTGGATTGTGTGTCTTTCTGGTGTTGAGTTGTATTACGTCTTTGTATAGTTTGGAGATTAAACCCTTATCAGATGTATCATTGGCACATATGTTCTCCCACACAGTGGGTTCCCTTTTCATCTTGTGGATGGTTTCTTTAGCTGTGCAGAAACTTTTTAATTTGATGCAGTCCCATTTATTTTCTCATTTGTTTCCCTAATTCTAGGAGATGCATCGGTGAAAATGCTTCAACACAAGATACCTGAGATTTTATTGCCTATGTTTTCTTCTAGGATTTTTATGGTTTCTTGACTTACATTTAAGTCTTTTATCCATTTTGAGTTTATGCTTTTGTATGGTGTAAGATAGTGGTCTACTTTCATTTTTTTGCACATACCAGTCCAGTTTGCACAACATCCTTTATTGAAGAGATTGTCTTTGTTCCATTGGATGCTCTTGCCTCCTCTGTGAAGTATTAATTAACCATTAAGGTATGGATTTATTTCTGGGCTCTCTGTTCTGTTCCATTGATCTATATGTCTGTTCTTGTGCCAGTACCATGGTGTTTTGAGTATAGTGGCCTTATAGTATAGTTTGATGTCAGGTATTGTGATGCCTGAACTTTGTTCTTTCTCAGGATTGCTGAGGCTATTCAGGGTTTTTTTTTTTTTTGGTTCCATATAAGTTTTTGGAATATTTGTTCTAGATCTGTGAAATATGCTGTTGGGGTATTTTATTGTGTTGAATACACAGATTACTTTGGATAGTATGGACATTTTAATGATGTTAATTCTTCTAATCCATGAACATACTCTGTGCTTCCACTTATTTGTATCTTCCTCAATTTCTTTCTTCAGTGTCCTTTTCCTAGCATAGGTGTTTTACCTCCTTCATTAAATTTATTCCTAGGTACCTTGTTATTTTTGTTGTTGCAATAGTAAATGGGATATTATTTTTAGTTTCTATTTTTGATAGTTCATTGTTGTTGTATAAAAATGCCATCAATCACTACATATTGATTTTGTATACTCCTACCTTGCCAAATTCATTTATTATGTCTAGCAGATTTTTGGTGGAGTCTTTAGGGTTTTCTATGTACAAAATCATGTTATCTGTGAATAATGACAGTTTTACTTCCTCCTTTCCAGTTTGGTTTCCTTTTATTATTTTTTTTTCTTGTCTGATGCTGTGGCTAAGACTTCCAGAACTATGTTGAATAGTAGTGGCAAAAGCAGACTTCCTGTCTTGTTCCTGATCATAAGGGAAATGCTTTTCGTTTTTGCCCACTGAGAAGGATGTTGGTTGTAGGATTTCCATATATGGCCTTTATGATGTTGAGGTATAATCTCTCTATTCCCACTTTGCTAAGAGTTTTTATCATAAATGAGCGCTGGATTTTATCAAGTGCTTTTTCTGAATGTATTAATGCAATCATGTGATTTTTATCTATCCTTTTGTTTATATGATGTATCATATTTGTTGATATGTGAATATTGCACCAAGCTTGCATACCTGGGATAAATCCAACTTGATCATGGTGTGTTATCTTTTTAATGTATTGCTGTATCTGGCTTGCTAATATTTTGTTGAGGATTTTAGCATCCACGGTCATCAGGTATACTGGCCTATAATTTTCTTTGTTGTATCTTTATCTGGTTTTAAAATTAAGATAATACTGGCCTTGTAAAAAGAGCTTGAAAGTTTTCTCTCTTCTTGGAGTTTTTGGAATAGTTTGAGAATGATAGGTGTTAGTGTTTTTGAATGATTGACCAAATTTGCCTGTGAAGCCATCTGGTCCAGAACTTCTGTTTGCTGGGAGTTTTTTGAATATGGCTTCAACTTCATTAGTTGTTGTCAGTCTATTCAGGTTTTCTGATTCTTTCTGTTCAGTTTTGAAAGGTTGTATGTTTCTAGAAATTTATCCATTTTGCCCAGGTTGTCCAATTACTTGGCATGTAATTGTTCATAGTAATTTCTTATAATCCCTTGTACTTCTGTAATATCATTTGTTACTTCACCTTTTTCATTTCCAAATTTATTTATTTGGGTACTCTTTTCTTTTGTTTTTGTTTTTGAAGAGTCTGGTTAAAGGCTAGTCAATCTTGTTTATTCTTTCAAAGAACAGCTCCTGATTTCATTGATCTTCTGTATTGTTTTAAGTTTCTGTCAATTATTTCTGCTCTGATCTTGATTATTTCCTTCCTTCTACTTGCTCTGGGCTTTGTTCGTTGATTTTCTAGTTCTTTTAGGTGTAGGGTTAGAGTGTTTATTTGAGATTTTTCCATCGTCTTTAGATAGGGCTGTAATGCTCTGAACTTCCCTCTCAGGACTGCTTTCACTGTGTCCCATAGATCTGGGGTTGTTATGTGTTCATTTTCATTTCTTTCTAGGTAATTTTTTATTTCTTCCTTGGTCTCATTGATAACCCATTAATTATTTAATAATATGCTGTTTAGCTTCCATGTTTTTTAGTGTTTTTAAGTCTTTTTATTGAGGCTGATTTCTAATTTCATGCCGTTGTGCTCTGAGAGAATGTATGATATGATTACAATCTTCCTGAATTTGTTAAAACTTGTTTTGTGACCTAACATGTCTATCTTTGAGAATGATCCAGGTGCACTTGAGAAGAATGTATACTCTGCTACTTTGGGATGAAGTGTTCTGTGAATATCAATTAAACCCATTTGATGCAGTATGTCATTTAATGTCACTATTTCCTCATTGATTTTTTTGTCTAGAAGATCTATCCATTGATGACAGTGAGGTGTTAAATTCCTCTACTATGACACTATTGCTGTCAATCTCTTCCTTAAAGTCCACCAAGATTTTCTTATATATTTAGTTGCTCCTGTATTGGATGCATACATGTTTACAAGGGTTATATTTGTTTGTTGGATTGATCACTTTAGCATTATGTAGTGACCTTCTTAGTCTCTTGTTATGGCTTTTGTTTTGAAGTCTATTTTGTCTGATATAAGTATTGCTA
Organism: Carollia perspicillata; assembly: GCA_004027735.1. Classification (NCBI taxonomy): domain Eukaryota; kingdom Metazoa; phylum Chordata; class Mammalia; order Chiroptera; family Phyllostomidae; genus Carollia; species Carollia perspicillata. The sequence continues at coordinate 92,996 of PVKM010000704.1, forward strand.
CCCCAGGTTTTTTTCTTTTTCCATCTGTACATTTGCACATAATATTTTCCTCCATCTCTTTACTCTCAGCCCATGGAAATCTTTTGTTCTGAGATGGGTCTCTTGTATATACCATATATATGGGTCATGTTTTCTTATCCATTCAGCTACCCTATGTCTTTTGATTGGAACATTTACTCCATTTACATTTAAGGTTATTATAGATAGGTACTTATTTATTGCCATATTTTAAATTGTACCTGTATTTTCCTCTCTATTTCTTCTTCTTCTTAAAGAATGTCCTTTAACATTTCTTGCAATGCTGCTTTGCTGGCCATGAACTGCTTTAGCCTCCTCCCCCGCCCCACCACCTTTTTTTGTCTGGGAAATTCTTTCTTTTGGCCTTCAATTTTAAATGATAGCCTTGCCGGGTAGATTAATCTCAGTTGCATATTCTTAAATTCCACCACTTTGAATACTTCCTGCCCATTCCATCTGGCCTAAAGTGTTTTTCTTGAGAAATTGGCTGACAGCCTTATGGTTACTCCCTTGTATATAACTAACTCTCTCTCTCTCATTGCCTTTAACAGTTTCTTTGTCATGGCCTTTTGCCATTTTAATTATGGTGTGTCTTCATGTGGGTGCCTTTGGGATCATTTTGACTGGGACTCTCTGTGCTTCCTGAACTTGTGCGACCTATTCCTTCAGCAGTTTAGGGAAATTTTCTGCCATTATATCTTCAAACAGGTTCTCTATCCCTTACTCACTCTATTCTCCTTCTGGAACTCCAATGATGCAGATGTTGTTACACTTGATGTTGTCCCAAAGGTCCCTAAGACTTCCCTTGTTTCTCTTCAGTCTCTTTTCTTTTTCACTTTTTCTTTGGGTGGACACTGTTATCTTGTCTTCTAATCACTGATTCAGTCCTCTGCTTCATCTAATCTGCTGTTCATTCCTTCATGTAAATTCATTTCAGATATTGTAATCTTCATTTCTGACTGGTTCTTGTTTATAGTTTCTAGAACCTTTTTCATGTTTACCATCTATTTAAGTTCTCACTGAGATCATCCACTCTTCCCCTAAGGTCCTCGAGCATCTTTATTTTAAACTCTGCATGTGGTACTTGGGTTGCTTCCATTTCAACTATTTCTTTTCATTATTTTTGTGGGGTTTTCTGTTGTCCTTTGGTTTGGGACATTTTTCTTTGTCACCCCATTTGAGCTCTATGTAGGTGTGTTATGACTCCCAAATTTGCTTTGATGGTTTTATGACAAAGTTGTCTTTTTGGTGTCAGTGACACAATCTCTCCTAATACCTGAGCTCCAAAATCTCAAGAGGAGGTTAAGCTCTCTGTCTCACTCCCAGGAAATAGCCTCTGGGGGGCTCATACTTTTGAAAGTGCCTGTACTGAGCTCCTCTTCCTTTGCCTCATGGAAGTGCAACCAGTGGAAGAATTCAGTACTCGACAGGGCTGATCTACACAGTTCCCATTGGTGGAGGTGCCAGCAAACCTGTAGGATAAGGGTGGGCACTCCTTCCTTTCCAGTGTAATGTGGGCTGAGACTGGGTTTGCCTCCCTGCCAAGTATCCAAGCAGTTCAGCCCTTGCCAGTCTAACTTCCAGACAGTAGCCTCCCCAGGAGACACAGTGTGAAATTCTCAGCTCTGTGCATCACTCAGTTCATTGCCATAATGAGCTAAACAGAACCCAAAGTCTTTTCCTTGTGCCACACCCTGATCTCCCTACACAGCTGGTGTCAGCAGGGGAGGACCTGATGTCCCAGCACAGCATGGCATGACTGTGAAAAAGCAGGGAGGACCAAAACTTTCCAGTTCTGCTTGGTTTCTCTGCACCTCTGCACTCAGCAGGAACAGTAGCCCAAAGATGGGGGTGGGGTGCCACCTGTGTGCTTGAGAATGGGGAGACTGGTCCTCCTTCTCAAGCCACTTAGTTATTCCTCCCCAGCATAAAGAAGGCCCCTTAAAGACACTGTTGGTTGTAGCCTGCAGTGACCCAAGTGCAGCAGTATGGTGTCTCCAGCTGTCTAAGCCCATATTGTGAACTCTCCAGGCTGGCGTTACAACAGAGACACTTCACAATAAAAGTGTGCACTCTGAGTCTCACAGGCAGGTAGAAGTCCACTGATTTCCACCATCAGATGCCACACAGTCTCCTCTTTCCACCTCTACTGCTGTGGGTTGGGTATTCCTGCATGGTGGGAGTAAGGCCTCTTGTTCCCAAAAGGTGGGAACTCTGCAGCCATGATTTCTATCTGATCTCTAAGCTGGTGCTGCTTCTATGCATGAAGTCCTTTCCTGTCTGCATTTCAGCCGTTCTTACCAGTCTCAGTGGAGCATCCATGCCACACAACTAAGTCCCTGTCTGGGTCTCTGCACAAAACCTCCCCAGAAATTAGAAGGCCCTCAAAGTTATTGCTGGCTGCCATCTGTAGGCATGTCCACAGAACTTGAGTGTAGCAGTGAGGTTTCTCTAACAGGCTGTGCCCCTATCCTGAGCTCTCCAGGTTGATGTTACAACAATGGGAGTGCTTCACGCCACCGAAAGTGTGCACCCTGAGTCTCACAGGCTCAGTGGATCCCCAGTGATTCCCACCACCGATGCTATACAGTCTCCTCTTCCCATTTCTATTGCTGTGGGTTGGGGATCCCTGTTTGGGGTAAGGCCCCTCACTCCTAAGTGGAGGGAGCCCTGGAGCCATGATTTCAATCTGGTCTCAGCTGTAACAGAAACCATGGGTCCACATTTTTCCTGGTCCACATTTAAACCTTCTTAACAGTCTCTATGAAGAACTTCAGTACTCCTTGGTTTCAAAATTCCCTATCAGCAAGGTTTTAGTTGATTGTTTAGGTTGATTACTGGGAAGTTCAGCTGCAAACCCAGATTGGGGGCATGAGCAAGCAGACATGGCTTCCATCTATCCTGCTGCCATCTTTTCCTCAATGTTAATATTCTTATTTCTGTAATTGTACTATAGTTATGTCAAATGTTAACTTAGGAAAAACTGAATGAAGAGTATATAAAATTCTATGAAATATATATATAAATTATGAGTTCATAAAGTTTGATGAACTTTTCCATAAGCCTAAAATTCAATATAAAATATTTTAAAAGGAACAAAGTAGATCTGTATATATTTATATGAAAAGAATATCAATATATATTTTTATTTTTAAAAAGTAGAAAAAAAGCAATGACCAGAACAGTATAATATGATCTTTTCCAAGTGATATATTCATGTATACATATATGCACACATATATAACCATACATATAGTATAATGTACTATATATTGATATATGGTTATACTATATACTACATTTTGGGGATATGAAAAACCAGGTTGTTGTAAGGAAGCAAAACTGTTAAGACTGGTAATTTTGGAAGAGGAAAAAGGAAAGTTAGAGATAGGAGTGAGACTTTTTTTTTCAGTTTTCATGAAGTCTGCTTTTCTCCACAAACAAGCCTTACATAG